>JAFLJL010014547.1:0-53063 GCA_018398815.1 Conus ventricosus | reverse complement strand
GATTTTATACTTGCAAAGAAACCAAGTTCCCAAAAAAAATTTTCTCCCTTCCCAAAGATGTCCTCCACGATGAACACTGTATTAACTTACAGCCATAGTGATGCCTTCACCCATCGACCTAACGATGTTTCTGATCCACGTGACCTGTGATCCCCACATACACTGTATAACTTACAGCCATTATGGCTGATGAGGGCTCCTTCACCCATCGATCCTATATCGATGTGTTTTCTGTATGCTGCACAGTGACCTGTGATCCCGCACGATGAACACTGTATTAACTTACAGCCATTATGGCTGATGAGGGCTCCTTACCCATCGATCCTATATCCAGGGTTCCTACAGACTCCCAAGAACAAAATTCAAGGAGTTTTCAAGGAGCGTTATTTTATTTCAAGGCAAGAGGTGGCACGAAAATTACACCACTGTTCTTTTAAAACTTCATTTTTTTCTATTGTTTATGTTTAAAAAAGACAACAAAAAACATGGAAAAAAACATATTTGGGAGATTTCAAAGCTCTTGTGTGATTTGGGGACCACAAATAGTGGCAAAATTATGAAAATTGAAAAAAAAAAAGTTCATGACAAAACTGTATTTTATCATAGCAGACATAAGCACTTGAGGCATGACTTTTCTTGTTTTGCTTAGCTATAGCAATGCAATGACAAAAGGATTTTTATATACTGTTTTGCTGAGCTAAAGTAATGCAATGACAAAAGGATTTTATATACTGTTTTGCTGAGCTAATAAATAATTTTTTTTTCCATATGGGGGCCATCAGCTTCGCGTTTCATTGCTTTCAAATTATTCCAATAGAAATAGCAAATGATACATGCTGTTTTGACTTATAAATAATATAACTGCATGCAGAATCCATTTCTGATCAAAAGAAAAAAAATTACCAAGCTAGCTAGTCTGGATCCAGAGATATTGAATGAAAGTGAGGTGCAATGCCAAATACCTTGATTTTCCCTCACCACACTGAAATCCTTTGGTGATTTGACTATCTGGAAACATTGTTTGAAAAATCTGAGAATTCTGTTCACAAGACCTGAAGCCTTGGTGCGCGTTAGTGTTCAGTGTCCACAGAATTTCAGATTTCAGCACATCTGTCTTTCAGCAAAACGAGTCCACTGTGGCTGAAGAGCTGGTACTGGATTCGCGCACGGACACATCACGATCAGGATTTAATGACGACACAACATTCACGTTCGACACTGCTGCTGCCGTCTTGTTGTAAGAAAGTACGAGATGGTATCGCTGCTGAAGATCTCGCCACCAGTAGAGCCACATGCTTTTTTCCTTTGCTGTGGCTAGTCAGGCACTATTGCCCATTACTCGCACATCAAAACTTTTTTTGCAGACTGTGCAGTAGCAGGCATGTTTGTTGGCTTTGTCTTCTCTCGCCCAGTCAGAAACTGGGTTTATCCAACCACAGACGGTCGAAAGCACATTCCCCCCCAGGCATTTTCAAGCTCCGTTCACAATGAACTGAACAAGCCGGAAGCGCAAGACCTTTTCTTCGCGCATGCGTAGAATTTTAAAATTGCGGAAGTTACAAATTATCTCCCTTGATTCATTCTTTAGCAGACGACAACGTGGGATCGCGATGATGTAAAAATGTTGAAAATCATTTTTCATCAACCTGAACGCATAAAAATCAAACTGCCGCTTTTTTTTTGCCACATTAAAAATATTTTGGAGATGATGGTTTGATTTTCAAGGGTTTTCAAGGAGGTTTGGTCAACATAACCACATTTTATTGATTTTCAAGGTTCAAGGTCTTTAAATTGGCTCTCAGAAATCAAGGAGTTTCAAGGAGCGTACGAACCCTGTATATCGATGTGTTTTCTGCATGCTGCACAGTGACCTGTGATCCCGCACGATGAACACTGTATTAACTTACCACCATTATGGCTGATGAGGGCTCCCTTCACCAATCATCCTATTTCGATGTTTTTTCTGCATGCTGCACAGTATGCAGACTGCTTGTTGCCTGCATTTTTCCGCAGCCATCGTTTGTAACACAGATTTTTTTAGCCAAAGCTCGCTGAAAATGCACTGCCCAGCATTCTGGCTTCTCGAGAGACCCCGATATTCCAAGGGAAGTAACTCGCGTTATGCTAGAAATCGAAAGTTCGTTTCTGCTCAATTCCCGCAGTTCATCCGATCGCATTTATTTTCATATTATAGTTATTTCCTCTTATATGTTGAAATTTCAATGGTCCCTGTTTTTTTTTTTTCAAGTGGATTTCTTATATTGGTAACATAAATCCAAATTCACAATCTTTCACAAACCAATTCATGTTTTCTTATTTTCAAAGACTTTCCAGGCCTGGAAAATAACATCTTTTTTCCCCAAACACTATGAACCCTGCCAGGAGGGAGGTAAGGGTTCTGGCCGGGTGTGGTTGGATAGGCGGAGGCGGGAGATGAGGTCCCCAATGCGGGTGGACCTCTCTTGGTGGGGGAAGACCATATGGGGAGAGTGTCGAAACTCATGCCCAGAAAGGAGAACAGCTGACTGCGGTTGAGTTCACACTTGCTGGGTTGGAGACAACCCTAGTTTGGAATAGAGGCGTAGAGGATGGTGGTGTGGGATTGACACCAGGCCCAGGAGGGACCCAGGATGAGCCAGTCGTCCAGGTACACCAGGAGGCGAAAGTCCTGTCTGGCCAGGGAGGCCATCTCCATGCCCACCTTCGTGAATAGGAAGGGTGCCGGGAGAGGCCGAAGGGAGCAGCCTCAACTGAAACCCCTGATCTTGCCATAGTAGGTGGATGGGTTTGAGGTTGAGTAGAACCCGCTGGGATGTGGATCTTGTGATGGCCCCTTTTGAGGAGTGAGACTTCCGGCGAAGAGCCTCCGCCGGCCCGGGGAAGGCGCTGGAGAGGGGGGGGGGAGAACTATCGAGAGGGTTTTCGGGCCCAAGGGAAGCGGGCCCCTCCGAAGACCGCTACATCCATGGGCCCCGAGGCCCAATGCCCACGGGGGGCATGCCGGGGTAACGCCCGCCAAGGGCCGGGGGTGGGGAGGGGAGTGGGAGGAAAAGGGGTACGGGCTGAGTTCTCCCAAATCCACTCCCCTATAGGGGAGTCCTCCATCAGCCCGGGGGCCCGCCCTGCGGGCCCAAACGAAAATTCGCTGGGGGGTTTTTGTCTTCGTCGCAAGGGGGGTTTTAGACGCTTTCGGACCGAGCGGTGCAGGATGGGGCCTGCTTGGGATAGGTTGGGGTCAGGTAGGGGAGTGGAGGAGCGAAGGAGGGTCTGGGAGGGCAAGGCTGCCGATGGGGGGCCTGGCCGCATATGAGGCTGCCTGCTTATGCTCTTCAACTGAATGGGCGATGAAGGCAGCCGTATAGTCCGCCGAAGAGCGACGCTCCTGACCTGGAACACACCGCAAGGCCGCCTTAAGCACCGGGGCGAGATAGCCCATGACAGTGTGGCCTCAAGCAATTGTAGTGGCTCCTGGCTGCGCTGTCCACTGCAGCCGAAAGGTGGTGCAAGATCCTGTTGACTAGGAGTCGCATCAAGGGTCACTGAACAAGCGAGATACTGTCTCAGGGTGTGTCTCAGAATACTGAACGTCTGAGGACACAGAGACAGAGTCGTCCTCCTCCGGCCAGATCTCCACCCGCTGTAGAGCATGTCGAAAGGACATGTCCAGCAGTGTTATGTTGGATCCCCGATCTGGATCCAGGGTTCCCACAGATGTGACCAAAAAAAATTCCATACTTTTTCCAGGGCTTTTCATAATTTTTCCAGACCCCAGAATGTGTGCGTGCGTGCGTGCATCAGAAAGAACTGATTTAATGATAGCAGGCATTCAATACTTCTTAACAAAAATTTAGTGTGTGTGCGTGTGTGTGTGTGTGTGTGTGTGTGTGTGCGTGTGCGTGTGTGCATGTGCGCACGTTCCACGTGTGTGAAAAAGTCAGAGAGACACAGAGAGAGACAGATAGACAGAGACAGAGACAGTGTGTTAGAGAGAGAGAGAGAGAGAGAGAGAGAGAGACAGTATGTGTGTCTATGTATGTGAGAGAGAGAGACAGTGTGTGTGTGTGTGTGTGTGTGTGTGTGTTGTGTGTGTGTGTGTGTGTGATATGGTCAGGTCAGTAATTGGGACACTAGGCCTCGCGGCCTCTCAACTGTCCTTTCATTTTAATTTGGATGTTCAACATGGCTCAGGCTGCCTACCCCCTTCCGCCTCTTTCAGGGACATACTTTTTCAAAACCAGGGACACTGACTGATTTCCAGGACACATGCAGCGGTAGCACATATCACAGCCACATCAACATTAAAGTGAAAGCTTACCTTTATTTACACTATGTACAACTTCTAAATGCTACTTTGCTTCTAGCGCACTGAAACTTCTTTGCGATGTCCGAGTCAGGAAACATCAATTTAACGCCTCTGTTCAGCTTGTCCAGCGCAGCCATCGGCAAATTCAGTTCAGCTGCAAGGTCAACCATCATCGTTTCAGCTCTTATGACGTCAAAAGTTTCCTGACTGGTTGACGTCTGAGCGCGCTGAAAGAATCTGCTAATGTTACAAGATTTCTCGCTCTTACGGATTTTTGGGTTCTTCTTGTGCTTTTCAGTGGTGACATGACGGGTTATTTCGTCCCTACCTCCAGATCCGATGGAGAACTCACTTGCACAAATTTCAGAAGACGCGCAAGTCTCGATCTTGCCACGCTTTATGAACAGCCAGTTTCCGTATATTTTGACAGGAATGTCTGCTGACGTTTATTCCATTGTCGAGATCGCCGTCGCCATTTTTACGCTTTCCTGTTTCACGTCCATTTTTTCTTGCTTTCAAAACTCGGGAAGACGGTGTATGTGCATGCGCACTGGTCAGTTCGGCAATGTTCGGGTCTTTCCGACGGATTTGGCCAGGATGGCTACGACCGAAGTCGGTGATAAGCTGACGAACTCGACTTCGTCTTTTGCTGTTGTTGGATTTTTTCTCCCGAATTTTTTTTCCCGCGGACATGAATAAAAAAGTGGATTCCAGGACAGGCTGCATGATTTTATTATTTCGGGGACAAATATGGATACTCCGGGACAGTAGGCAGCCATGATGGCTGAGTACTTACAAGCCAATGTCCTCTCTATTCAATTTTGTATTTAAATTTTGAAATTTTTTGATAAGAGAGAGAGAGAGAGAGAGTGTGCGTTAGAGACAGTGTGTATGTGTGTGTGTATGTATGTGTCTAAAAATAGCCAGTGTATCGCCCTTGGATTTTTTCTACCTCCCATCCCATCCCGTTCAATGCATGACCGCATCCCATACTGAATTAATAAAAAAAACCACCTTTCACAATCCTTGGGCCGAAAATAATTAGTCACGGTCATTGTTGGAGTCCGAGTCGTTTTGTCTGAAAGCTGCATCATTTGTTGATGCTTCTTGCCTGCTGCGTGCTTTTCAGAGGAGCTCGCCCATGTTCCCGATGTCGAAGTCTTTCTTGCACAGCAGGCACCATGCTTTTGTCTTGCATCCATCGGAAGCAGGAGCAATCCATTGCAATAATTTGTATTGCAGACCTGTTTACCCCCTCTATCCCCTTGACCAGTAGATTAGGTGTAGCAAACCAGTAGATTTGGTCTCAAAACAGTAGATTTCCCCTCGCACGTTAAAACCAATAACAAATATAATATGACTGTGGAAAACACATTTCTGCGACAGCTTTAGAATATATCTCACTTACCCTTTGTTGTGTGTGTGCTCAACATGATGAAGAAACACAGAAAACGTCACTCTGTCATAGAGTTCTGCAGGCAGCACTTTTATTGTTCAGTTACACCACACAGGGAGAGCAACCAGCACTTTTCCACTAACTTCATACAGTTCTGCATGATGCCTACACACAGGGAAGCAGCCAGCACAGTTTGTCACTAACTTCATACAGCTCTGCATGATGCCTACACACAGGGAGAGCAGCCAGCACAGTTTTGTCACTAACTTCATACAGTTCTGCATGATGCCTACACCAGGGAGAGCAGCCAGCACAGTTTGTCACTAACTTCATACAGTTTTGCATGATGCCTACACACAGGAGAGCAGCCAGCACAGTTTGTCACTAACTTCATACAGTTCTGCATGATGACTACACACAGGGAGAGCAGCCAGCACAGTTTGTCACTAACTTCATACAGCTCTGCATGATGCCTACACACAGGGAGAGCAGCCAGCACAGTTTGTCACTAACTTCATACAGCTCTGCATGATGACTACACACAGGGAAGCAGCCAGCACAGTTTGTCACTAACTTCATACAGCTCTGCATGATGCCTACACACAGGAAGCAGCCAGCACAGTTTGTCACTAACTAGATACAGTTCTGCATGGTGACTACACACAGGGAGAGCAAATAGCACTTTTCACTAAATTAAAAATAGTTCTGCATGATGAATATACAGTACATGGCTAGCTGTCTTTTCATTTTAGGTTAGTCTAGTGGTGTTTAAGACTTGCGTGTAAGCACTTCTTAACCTGCGCACGGATTCAGAGGACATGTCCCTGACAGCCTCGACAGGTTCCCTGGGATCTGATTTGACCACCAGTAAACTCTCCTGGGTAACACCTGAAAGGGAGGCCCGCTGGCTAGTCCCGTTCTCTTGACACATGAGAAGACACGCTCACAGTGAGCGCTGCCATGAGGAATAGTCAAGATACCTCTCATCACAAGAGACAATTCTGACAGAAGCCCTTCATCCAGTTCCCCAATCTTCTTCCATTGGAATCAATCCCATCAGCATCCCCTTCAGTCACACATTGCCTTATATCAGTACACTGATATGTGATGAACTGTTCAATGACTGTGTCAGCTGTGACACCCCCAGGCAGCAGACATGGATATCTCTGCAGGAAAAACTTCAGGCTTGTCAGCTTTGACTCTGTTTGTAGGCCAACATCACCACCTCAGCATGGAGAAGCAAAGGATCGTTCACTGGAAGCCACTCTTCAGGTAGTCCATTAAAGAGACGAAGTACTTTCTTTGCACTTGTGAAAAACTCCTCCACACGTTGTCTCGGAGATGATGAACCTCTTTGTCCTGGAGGAACTGACGAGCATCCTCTCCAATGACAAGTTCGCTGTTGACTTTGATGTTGGCAGGCAGTTTGTAGTCAACAGTTTCCGGAGACTTGTACAACATGGCGTTGGGCTTAACGAACCTGGTCAAAATACTTCTCATCAGCTTAAGCATTCCTCTTCTCAGTTTCTGAATCATCGTTTTTTCTGACTGAAAGCCGACCAAGAAGGCATCAAACACTTTTATTTGATGGAGAAGGAAAAGGCAGAAGAGCTTGTTTGTGGGACTTCGAATGAAGTCAAAGATGCTTTCCACTTTAGTGAAGTGAAGTTTGCACTTGGTGCAGAAGGCGAACTCTGCTCCTTTACTTGATGATATAATGTTCGGGAAGTCTGTCTGGTACTGCAGCTTGAACTTTTGAAATATTTCTTCTTCTTCTCTTAACCGCATCAATCACACGGGAATCACAGTCTGAGTCGCCGCCGCTTTCATCAGTTTCATGAGCACGCTTCTTCTCAATCGCCGCCATTTTTACTGCGCAGAAGTGGTAGCGTCAGCTGCATCAACTTCCCCGCCCGCGACGACTATGGCGGACGCGTAACTCATCACCGCACACGCGCGAGAGAACAGGTAACTTGGCCGGGCGCCACCGACATGAACTGTATGTTGATAAATTTCTGGATGCGAAATCTGCCGAAGTGGTTTCGGTGAACAACGGGAGAAAGCGCGTTTCGCGATCGGAGAATTTGAAGTCGAGCGGGAGACCGTATAACAACGTCTGAACTCGGGAGAATCTCCCGTGAGGTCGGGAGGTAAACATGTCTGGTATTGTCTAGCTAGGCTAGGCTAAACACACATTTTTCCCATGTTTCTTTAATACTTCAACCCTATTTTCCCTTGCAGCGCTGTTGACTCGAAAGGAAGTTAAGCAGTGGTACCAACTGCGCATGCGCAACGCTTTTCACAGTAAAGGGAGCTACTCTGCAGAAAAAAATGTAATCTGCTAAACTCCCGGCCAGAGGAAATCTGAAAACCGCGATCATTGTGCGTGATTTAATTCTGTTTTATTCCTATTTCAATGTTTTGTAATGAAACTTAAGCGAAATTCAACATCATGAAAAAGTTGGCACACCTTCTACAAAATTCCAGGACTTTTCCAGACCCATGCCACAAATTACAAAATTCCACTTTTCCAGCCCTGGAAATGATTTTTTTCATTTTCCATACTTTTTCCAGACTTCCAGGACTCTGTACGAACCCTGTGAATCTGCGGTCCCACTCCACCAGGTTCTTGGTATAGATCGTGGCGGAAGTGGAGGCCAGATGGGGGATGAACCGGCAGCCAGCCGGGAAATGGAAATTTCCCTGGTCACCAGAGTGTCCTAGGAGAACAGGGAGGAGATGTGGGAGACATGGGCCTTCCGGGGTCCCTGAGGAACGTGCCTACAGGGGCCGCATCCAGGCTGAGAGGGATTTATTCCCTGGAGAAGGGATGACTTGCGCACACCCCTGGCTAGCGTTGCCGGACACTCCCAAATGGACGCAAGAGTCTGAGGAGTGACAAGTCTGGGCGAGGCCCGCTTGAAGGAGAACCAAGGCGTATTTGGGCACCGAAGGAACCTGTCCGGGGTGGAGCCTCCCTCCCGAAAAAGGTCCGGGCGCCAGTGCTCAATAGTGGACAAGTCGCGTGATAGGAGGAGTCCTCTACCTCATCCTTAGAGGGAAGCGTTGGTTCCTGAAGAGTTGCGACGAACCTTCTCGAGGAGGCACGGCAGGGGTGCGCGAAAGTCCCGCCCTAGCTTGGTAGTGGGAGGACGCAAGGGCGGGTCCCTCGTGGCTCCATGATCGGCAGCCGACTATGGGAGGGAAGTCCGTCCTGCCGATCGACAGCGCCTGAGAGGGAGGGAGACCAAGGTCAAACCAGCGCAAGGCTGGGTGCCACATGCGACCATGGAGCTGGTATTGCTGGTCTGCTGTAAGCCACTGGTCCCTCTGAGGGGCATCGAGCCACAGGTCCCCACGGAGGAAAATGGGCTGTGGCGGCCCTGGGGCAGAATTTCTGTATGGGCCAGGGTAACCTGAGACACCGGGAGACACCGACTAAGTCCACTCCCCAACGTCCTGTACCCATAGGGGAAATGTCAACAATTGACCGGGGTGTGTCGATTGCCGGGGGTCCGTGACACAGGTCCGGGCGTGGCGGTGCCTGCGGCTGACGACCCGGAGTTATGGCCAGTTTGGGGGCCCCAGGGACTGGGCATAAGTCCGCCACCGGAGTGAGGATGCTCCTCATGCACCAGTGGTAGCTGCACTTATGCACAGTTGGGAGAGCGTCATGAGCCTGCGTGCTATTAGTGGGGGAGAGCTAATGGCACCAGTCTCATAGAGGCGAGTGATGGGTGGTGATTCCGTATGCATCCCGTCACCTGTGCTGGTCCGCGCCTCGGCAACATCCGCGGGACCGAAGGTTGCGCAACGCAGCATGACAGAGAGAGTTGTGTCTCACCGTGCGTTGGAAGGAAGAAGGCAAGCCAGCCAGTAAAGTGGGAAATCCTGCCCTCCCCGACGAGAAGGTGGGAAATCCTGCCCTCCCAGACGGGGAAGGTGGGAAATCCTGCTCTCCCTGACGGGAAGGTGGGAAATCCTGCCCTCCCTGACGGAGAAGGTGGAAATCCTGCCCCCCCGACGGAGAAGGTGGGAAATCCTGCCCTCCCTGACGGGTAAGGTGGGAAATCCTGCCCTCCCTGACGGGTAAGGTGGGAAATCCTGCTCTCCCTGAGGGTAAGGTGGGAAATCCTGCTCTCCCCGACGGAGAAGGTGGGAAATCCTGCTTTCCACAATGGGAAATGAACCTTGGGCTCCCGCGTGACAGGGGAAACTACCCACTATACCACCGAGGACCTTGGTGGGAGTAGGCGAATTCGGGTACGAATTCTAAAGCAGCTTTCCTTTTTTGGGGTCACCTGCATTGGACTGCGGGAATGTAGAAGTAAATTCAGAAATGGTGGCAGCTTGCCTTTCACCCTTCAGACACAGTGATTGTGTGTCCGCCGGTCGGTAGAGGAGGTATCAAAATGAATGGTCGCGCGTCCCCTGCGCCGAACCCCCCTCTACATCAGCCATACATTCTACCGTAGAAAGAACGGTTTGCTCTGGGGAACCGGCACGCAGGTCCTCCGGGCAAAGAGCCACTCTGGAAGCGATGTGGCTCAACCCATCGGTGCCCTACACCATCTTGGGCTATGGTGGAGAGCAAACACGGAGCACACGACCACAAATGGGGAGACAAGTTGGTAGATCAAGAGATCGTAAAGACACTCGATCTACCTTGTAATAATGATAAATAAGGTACTAATAAATGTGCACAAGTTGGTAGACCAAGAGATTGTAAAGGCAACCCGATCTACCTTTTAAAAAGATAAATAAGGTACTAATAAATGTGCCCAGGGAAGCCTCTGTACCCCCAAACCAGGTGCGACCGAAGGTGGACACCATGCGGTGAGGCAATATGGCGGAAAGCCGACCGGCATGTAACAATCAAAGATGGCGGATCGATTGACCGCGAGGTTCGATCGCCGAAAGTGACAAGCAATGGAGCATGAGAGTAAAATAAACTAACATGCAATAGATATACGAGAGCGAGGCCGAAAGGCGACTAGGTAGAGGAGAATTTAGGATAAGGAATGCTAGTTACATGCAATAGATATACAGTAGCGAGGCCGAAAGGCGACTAGGTAGAGGAGAATTTAGATAAGGAATGCTAGTTACATGCAATAGATATACGAGTAGCGAGGCCGAAAGGCGACTAGGTAGAGGAGAATTAGGATAAGAATGCTAGTTTCTTCTCTTTAAAAGCGGATCGAGAGATCGTAAGCAAACACGATCGACCTGTACTAGAAATAATGATAATAAGGTAGTAAAAGATCGAGAAAGCATAAAGAACTTGATCACCTGTACTAGTACCAATGAAAATAAGGTGCTAAAAAGGTGGAGGGGAAACCTCCGTACCACTAAACCAGGTATGACGAACGTGGACGACCACGCTGAGGTCGACCGCGTGGCGCTAATAAAGATGGCAGCTCGAGTGACTGGCGAGAGTTCGATCGCCAAAGTGAATTTACAGAAATGGAGCGCGAGAGTGAAGGCAAACAGGTGAAGAGAATTAAGGATGAGGAGGGGCACATTCCTACAAAGAGTGGACGCGTTCCTACACCGGCAAGTAAGGGCTGAATGGAGAACAAATGGCACTGAAAAGAGAAGTCGCGAGCCGTCACGCCGTAGAGCGTAAATAAAAATTAATAAAAAATAATAAAACGCAACTGCAATAGTACCCATGGTTTAGCGTAAGCCACAACAGAACAAGTAAAGAAGGCAAGCACACAAGTAATCTTTACAAAAACAGAAGTATAGGTGAGACAGAGCAAAAAACCTGTCCTTGTTAGACAGGAGGCCGAGGTAGAATGAGGAACAGGAAGTTGACACCGCTTCTTCCCTGGCGGAATTTCGTACAATTCGGTTTTCAAACGTACAATCGTATAGCTGTATTGAATTTCATGAGATTATACGCAAAAATCGTAAAATGCACAGTCTGCCTTACCAACACACTGTAAAGTTCTAAAGACACCTTTCGCAGGAGTGGAATATCTCGCGTGTGTGTGTGTGTGTTGTGTTGTGGTGTGTGTGTGTGTGTGTTGGTGTGTGTGAGACCTGTTTACCCCAAATTCATGTACCTGTAATATCTCAGACAAAAACCTGTAAATTAAAAAAAAAAAAACAACCCCCCCCCCCCCCCCCCTCCCCGTAATCTTCATAATCACAATACTTTCGCAACTTTTGAAGATTTGAAAGAGCCGGCCATTGGCATGTAAGACCGCTTTGTCGCCATCTTTGACAAGGTAAAAGACGCAAGGCACGCTGGGAAATGTCTTCTTACTGCTTTTGACTGAAACAGTAGCAGACGAAATTTCGCGTTCAGCAAATTTTTCATTTTCCCCCCCTGCAATTACGGCAAAAGCATAAGGTCAACAGGTCTGGTATGTGTATGTATGTGTGCAAGCACTTAACCCTCTTATACTCGCAACAGGACAATCCGGGACTTAACGTCTGGCGCCTGTTCTTCCCGTACCGGGACGTACCGGATCTCTTTGTGGGAATTTTCCATTATGCAGTGATCACGTGTGTAGACACGCACAGTCGCAGACAGTAACTAGGAAGACTCAGGCATGGCCCAATCATGTGTTGGCACTGTTTTTGGGTGATGGAACCGTGTGTGTTTATTGCGAATAGGCACAGAAACGCAGCGAGTAACTTTGTGAATGGAAACTGACCGACTTTCACAATGGCGGCTTTCGCGTCTGCTACGAACGACGACAAGATGGTCGACCACTTCGCAAGAGGAGTTAGATCAAATTATTGTAGAAGTGGAGACGTTTGAAAGAAAGATGGTCGGAGAATGAAAGTGATAAAGAAGTAGGTAGTGGTGTTGAAGAAGACGGTGAAGTGCAAAGCGACCCGGAATACAATGTTCGACTGCGGCGCTTCAGACAAAATGGAGGCCCGCGACACATGGCACGGCATGGTGCGTCAGTTTCAGGAACCCACTGGGCCGGCTCACTCGTTACCTGACACTGCTACACCACTTGTCTTTTTCATTTGTTTGTTCCTCTTTGTTTTTTAAGACTGCTACCGATGAAACAAACAGGTATGCAAGACAAAAACAAGCTGCAAAGGTGCACCTGACCCTCTTTATAGTAGTGTGTGTGACATGTGACAAGTTTTGTATGACATTGGTGGGACAACCAGTGGGACCTGTACTGCCAGGCAGCAGATGGATCACGTCAGAGGCCTCAGACTTCATCTTACACTAACAACTTGCATCAGCATGGTGATTGCGCATGCTTGCACGTTGTAAATTTGATTGACATCATAAAATGTCACGTGTCTGGTGACAATTTGGTGACAGCGACACGACCTGTATCTCTAAGACAGAAAAAAATATAGTTCAATGTGATGTGCATGCTCTTATGAAACCGTCTGCCAATTTTCTTTCTCCTAGAGGTTCACATACATTCCCCATAAGTTAACCCTCTGCCTACCGCATGACTTTGTGCTATATGACTATGAGAATACCATGCCAAGAGAGGTAACTCCGCAACACATACACACTTGCCATAAAGAAACCTCAATAGAAAATTTGTTTTTAACTTATCTATTCTGTAAAAATAATGAAAAAAATTCAAAGACATCACTCCATCCAAAACAGCCATTTCCCCCCACATAAAGTGAACTGGTACACGAGGAAAAAAAAAACAAACGAACAGACTAACTGTACTTTGGTATTCTCAGTGCTAAAACAATTTTCCCTAAATTCACTGTACCCACAGAACATCATGGATTAGGAGCACAGAGTGATTTTCCAAGTCTAAACAAAGTACTGAAACCTTCAGGAACAAAATAAAGTCATTCTGTATGGTATGCACACTAAATAATCAACTTTTATTGTGAAGCAAAAAACAACCCAAACTTCAATTGTGTTAAACTGAAGGCATCACATACAAGAAGATTTGTCTTCTAACTACTGAGGGGAAAAAATAACAAGAACAGATTACTGAATACTGGGCTTTAGATTGTGATGGAATTCAACAAAAATGTGCTTTTGCACAAGTGCACTGAGCAACCCCCCCCCCCCCCCCCCCCCCCCCCCCCCCCCCCCCCCCCAACACACACACTGTGGTGATGATGTACCTCTTGTCCGCTCCTCTTTGCTTTTTGATAAACAGGCAGTTTTTATTTCAGGCCAGAGTTTATGTTCATCCTTTTCTGCTTGCTTTTGTGCAGCAAATAAATTTGTTTCTCGTTAAAAGTCTACCAAAATTCTTCTGAAATCAAAAAGCTAAAGGTGATGCTCCTACAGGCAAATCGTGGGACACACCCACTGACTGACCCGGTTTCCTGGCTATCAAAACAAGGGAAACTTTTGGGGGGCTTCACTTCTTGTAGCCAACCACTCCAGTCAAGAATTAAAGTATCTCTAGCAAGTTTTGTTTTTCGAATTTCTTTTTGGGGGGTCTGGCCCAGCAGCAATGGGCTATTCGACATCGTCATATCATCGCCTGAATCATTATTGATTCCGGCCTCAAAATCATCAGCAGTCGATCTTTATTCATAACTAGGTCAAGATTGACGTCCGAATCGTCTTGCTTCAAATCTTCTTTAAGAGTGTAGCCCGCAAATACGCTCTCTTCATCAATATCACTTCAGAAAATGAATTCTGCAAGTTGCATAGTTACTTGATCCGCCATTTTCCCAGAAAATCTTCGCGAAAAAAAGCCGAACTTTGAAAATTCACAGCAGCGAAACTACTCCACCAAAACTCATGCAACAAAAACCAAAATGGCGTCCAGAAACGGAAGTACCGGAAGACTCTTCTGTCGCAATTGCATTCTGGGATATGCGATGGTGAAAGCGAAAGTCGTTGACCGAGTATTCAGCGGTCGATCTCGGTCGATCCGGTATTCAGAAGGAGGAAATCTCGCGGTCGATCTCGGTCGATCCGGTAGGCATTGGGTTAATAATCACACATACCCATTTTTAGGCTGAAACCTGTAAAAGAATCTGAAATCTAGGAGAAGTTTGCAGTCAGAGAAACTGAGTACAAGAGGAATAAATGCAAGTTAAGCTTCAAATTTTCTTTTTTTGTGACAGTTTTCGAGATTTGGACTGCAGCATCTCGTCCTACAACCACCAAGAAGCACATGTTTCTCAGATAAGCTGGACACCAACCCAGTTTGCTTTTCTTGAGCAGTCTGTTCAAGAGACAGGAAAATTTCTAGGGAAAAAAAAAAGAAAAAAATCTGCAATAGGAAAGCAGTCTATAATACTTCTAGCAGACAAGCATGCCCACCTTGACTAAAGCAGAAGACTATCATTTCACCACAGCTACAAACCAGTAGCAATCTACCCAAACGGTTACCGCTCCCCTCCCCCTCTTACCATGTTCATGCACGGCCATGCTGAAACTCGAGCCGCATTGCAGTTGAGTAGCCCCTCGGTTTGGCCCATCAAAGAACTTGATCAAACGCGGCACCAGCTCGTCTTTGGGTTCGGCATGACCCAGGCGGCCATAGCCCCCAAAGCCCCAGCTGAACACCCTTTTCTTGGAGTCTAGGGCAAGCTGAAAGACATGCATTTATGTTAAGTTTAAGCAAAACTTTGACACAGTGTTGCCAAGGTCTCCAAAGTTCTTGAAGTATTTTGACATTTAAGTGTTAAAATCCAAATCTAAGCATAGTATTCAAATGTGACATTACAAGTCAGACTTAACAACACTTTCAGTCTCACGTCACTTTGCACACCTGACTGTGGACTAACAAGACGAAAATCTTGCTAGTTATCACCTGCTTTTTACCTGGTCACTTTATTTATAAGTTCAAGAATAAGGATTCCCGATGGGTTTTTGTTGTTGTTTTTTTTTAGTCTTACATGGCTTAAATTCAGCTTAGAGTCAATGTCTGCACTAGCACTGGATTGGAACAAACACTGAGCAAAATCAAAAGCTGCAGTAGGTCAAGTCTTACAATAGAAATCAGTGGCTGGTGGCACTGGGGCACCTGAAAAATGAAAGTCAATGGTTAGAGTGGATGAACCTGGAAGCAATAAATCAGTAACCCCAACTGAACAAATCTTGAGAAGCAAATCACTGCCTGCAATGAGTGAACTTGAAAAAGTCTATCAGCTAAAGCAGCTAGGTGAGTATGGAACTGGAAACTAGTGACTGCAGTGAGATGAATCATGGCAACAGAAGTCAGTGACAGCAGTGGGGTCAGCTTTTCAATGACTACTGTGCAGCGATTCTTGGAAACAGAAATCAGTGGGATCATTTTTTTTATTTAAACCTAAACTGGGGCGAGTCTTGGAAACAGAAGTCAATGACTATGTGTCATAGTATATGTTGTGGTTTTCCTACACATGGAAAGCTCTTCCAGTTTTGAATATCTTTGGCAAGTTTTTGACTGAAGGAAATTAAATCAGGCACCAGTGACAGACGCAAGCAGTGTTCCGCTAAAAATGCACAAGTCCGAATCTTGGCATCCAGCAGGGAATCAACTTTAGACACCGCAGCCATTACTGGAGCAGCAGCAGGAAGAGTTGATACATGTTTCAGCGCATTCAATCTCTCCACATGTTTCGTCTCCTAGGAATGCACTTTGATCGACTTTTTCCATTTGACTTGTATACAAGCTTCCGACTGCACAGTATACACCAAGCAGCGCCCACTTCATTTGTTTTCGGCAGCCATTTTCAGAACAGACGATTCAATTCATCCATCTCATCCATCCATTCATTTCTCCACTTGTTTTCTTCAGGTCATTGTCGATCTTCTGTGCCTCTGCTTCGTTGTTAATCAGCTCCATTTTTGACAAAATATAAAGCATGATGATATGGTCTTCACGCACTGAAAACAAAATGGTGGATTTCAAATACGAGTGGCGCAAAAACCAGAATCGGAACACGGAACATGCACACAGGAAAAAAAAAAAAGGAAAAATTTGCTATACAGAATTCTGTATCAATAGGGAAGGTCTCCCACCCCTGTACTTATTCTTGTAAACCATTAGGTCACATTCAGACATGCTAACTGTATAAAGGAAATAACACATACACATATGCAGTAACAGACATAGGAACATAAATAGCCTGGGACAGCATGAAATGACAAACGAAAAAGGTGAAAAAGTGACCAGGAAAGGCGAAAAAGTGACCAGGAAAGGCGAAAAAAAGTGACCAGGAAAGGTGAAAAAGTGACCAGGAAAGGCAAAAAGTGACCAGGAAACGCTTGTGCTGGTCTACCATCACCCCCTATCTTCATTTTAATGGAAACTGAAACCACAGAACAGCTCTAGTCACATCAACAACCACTCAGGAAGATGAAGTTTTAGCACGGCGCACACAAAAGAACCACTCAGGATGATAAAGTTTTAGCATGGTGCTTACAAAAGAACCACACAAAATGAAGTTTTAGCATGGTGCACACAAAAGAACCACTCAGGATGATAAAGTTTTAGCATGGTGCTTACAAAAGAACCACACAGAATGATGAAGTTTTAGCATGGTGCACACAAAAGAACCACTCAGGATGATGAAATTTAAGCATGGTGCACACAAAAGAACTCAGGATGATGAAGCTTTAGCATGGTGCATACAAAATAATCAACCAGGATGATGAAGTTTTAGCATGGTGCATACAAAATACATCTCACTTCCCATTGTAGAAACTAGGACCCAAGTTGCATGGGAACCATGAAAACACGTCTCACTTCCCACTGTAGAAACTAGGACCCCAGTTGCATGGGAACCATGAAAACGTTTTGTGTTGCAGTATGTTCACAGCACAAGGTTTCCTCCATGACATTTTCGCAGGGGTGGGAGCAGAAAATCATAGCTATACTGAAAAGGCTGGGGGTCCAGGGGGCCACTTTAGGCTCCCGGTGGGGTGCAGGGCAACGCCCTGCTGGGGGGATCTGAGGGGCGTTGCCCCCCAGACGCTGAAGAAAATTTGTCTTGCCAAGACACTTTTGTGGCCTCTCCTTCAAAACAAAGCATTAAACTTCTATACAAAAAGACTCCAAATATGACAAAATATGACTTACGGCTTAAATATCAAACTGAAAATGTTATGCCAAGTTTTTAGAATACATCTTTATTTCAGTAAACCATCAAAACAAAATAGGATGCAATCTATAAATATTACTCACCAGTGATGTTAATAGATTAAAGACGGTGGCCAAATTTCAATCACTTAATTTATAAGTTCAAGAATGAGGATTCCTGTTATTGTTTTTTTCAGTCCTACATGGCTTAAATTCAGCAGAGAGTCATGTCTGCACTAGCACTGGATTGGAACAAACACTGAGCAAAATCAAAAGCTGCAGTGGGCCAAGTATGGGGAGTTTGTATTATACTCCCTGTTTGGCTAGTATCCTTACCATGTCAGACCATAGCATTCCACGGCAGTTAGTCAGCTCTGCCAGGCCGAGTTTTTTTAGTGGCTAATGCAGTAATAAGACCATCACGTGACGCCCACACTACTTCCGCCAGGGAAGAAGCCGGTGTAAACTTCCTGTTCCTCATTCAACGAGGCCTATGCGCAAGGTCCCCCGAGAACCATAGCGCTAGCAGGGAAGGTAGGGTGGGCATTAGAGTCTGACATGGTAAGTATACTAGCCAAACAGGGAGTATAGTACAAACTCCCCATTTTGGCGTCATATACTGTACCATGTCAGACCATAGCAGAATTCAAAGGAATCGGAGGAGGGCTTAGTGCTGTAATGGTTCTTGGTGTTAGCAGAGGAATTGATATGGCTGCGTTAGCCGCAAAAGAAGTCCCTAGAACCATCAGCCCTGGTCATGCGGACATCCCTAAAATAAAGGCTTACGAAGGGATTTTCTGGATGCCAGTAGGCTGCCTCCAGGATGTGGTGCAAGAGGACAGAGCGCTGGATCGCTGTGGAAGTGGCCAGCGCCCTGCCCTTGTGGACCCGGGGAGATAAGACGGGGAGATCCTTATACGCCTGGGCATAGGCCGATCTGCCCATCTTGGAAGCATCTAGAGACGACTAGGAGGAGCGCCTGGGGCGCTGGGTTCCCAGTAGCCCCGAATGGAGCCAGCTGAGAGCCTAACGAAGAAGATAGGAGAGATAGGAACTACCTATCTGAAAATTGGAAGGCCAGATGGAGGAACAGAGTACAAGAGGCCATCTCTCCCCTTGGAAAAGGGCCCACCCTGTGGGGGATTGGGAATGGAGGGAAGGCGTATGTTATGAGGCCAGACCAGGGAGGGTGAGCGACCCTGGGCCTGAACACTGTTCCCCACTGGGCTGAGGGTTAGCCTGCTGAGGGTCCCTTCAGTGAAGAGGAGGGTCTCCGCTATGTGTGTCGCGCAAGGGGTGAATCCCCACACGTGGCAACAGTGGAGGAGGCCTCTATTCGGAGGGAGAGGCTGAGAGAGCGAGCCCCTTCCCCCACCCCCATTTTTTTTGCTGACATAACAAGACACCGAAGTGTTGTCCATGGGCAGGAGAACAAGTCGGTGCGAGACCTGGGGTTGGAAGCGGGGAGGGCAAGCCTGCCCGCTTCCAATTCCAAGATGTTGATGTGGAGACGGGCCGACTGAGCGTCCCACACTGTGCGTCCCACACTCCCGAGGTATGAGGGTTCTCAAAAGGGGAACAGACCGAGTTGGAGGGGTAGTGTAGAGGTTGAACTAGTGCCACTCTCCCTACCCGTCCGCTTGAAAAGACAGGAACTCGAACGCGCGTGTATTTATGATTCTGAGCCATGCGCTTTTTGGGCCATAGTCAGCATGAGTGTGTGGTTTTTGAGCCCATAGATGCCAAATGAGGCGATCTTTCGCACACAGAACATAGAACATAATGTTGTTTGGGGGATCCTTAGCAACCAGAACTGCCTACCTTGACCCCAAGATCCTGAAATGCACACTTTCCTGACATGTCGACTGCCTTGAGCACCGACGGGAAAATGGCGGATTTAAGTATCGCGTCTTCACGCGAAACGTGACTATGCAAACCTAGGACGAGACCTTAAAAAAAATCAATAATTTAATTTTTCAAAATGGAGTGACTGGTGGCGGTGAACGAAGTAAAATTTAGAAATAGAGTTTATTTCTTACCGCCAATGACATTGACAAACAAAGCCAGGGTTCCCAGGTGATGGGCATGAGGCCAAAAAAGGACCTTTAAAGGACTTTAAAAGGACCTCAACTCAGTTTAAAAGGACCTTTGCCAACATAACTTTACAGTACACCCCAAACCCTTTGGCATGCAGAACAGCAGACACTTGCCTCTCATAACCAGTTATCCTGAAAGGAACATCTCCCTGGCATTTTTAACGTTTAGCTTGCAACAAACACTTTGTAACACTTTCCAAACTAGGCCTCCGGCAGAAATAGCTTGGGCAGAGAAAGGTCAGGGATGGAGGGAGGGGGGGGGGGGTTAGAAAAGGCGGGAAAAGGAATCTATCCTGTAAATGTTACTCAAGAACTCAGCATATAGCTGTTCCCCAAGCTGTTTGTTATGTTCGCATGTTCGCAATCCGTCATGTTATGTACCTATATTTATTTGGGTAATAATATTTTCATCATTATTGCCCCACTCTTTTAATGAATTTCTATAAAGGGAACATTTTAAACATAGATAGCTTGAGCGAAAATGTTAAGTCAGCTATATGCCGCGAACATTAGCACCGCGTCTGCACTGTGGAACCCGTGACGTCAAGAAAGCTGGATTGCAGCAACGCACCAGCAGAAGACACAAGACACTGCCCGCAGCTTGCGTCGTCTGCTTACATAAACAGAAAGCCCACTGATAGGCCTAGCGTTATAGGCCTGCCTACCGTGTTTCAGATGATCGCGTCGGCATCTGTCAACTCTTTGCAACTTCCAAAAGTACGGTTTGGGTGTTGAAGATGTATCGGTTTCGTTTTCAAGCCTCCTTCTCTTGAAAAAACAGGACTTAACAGCACCTTTCAAAAACGAAAAGGACCTCCTCGTGAGTTAAAAGGACCAACTTGCTGAATCAAAGGACTTAAAAGGCCTTTTGACAAAAATCCCATTTATAAAGACTTCAAAGGACTTCAAAGGACCCTCGAACCCTGAAAGCACATGACAAGACACGATGCATTTCAACCACTTGGGTCTCTTCAGGCGAAAAAATAAATCACATTTAACATTTGGGACAGTACAAACAAAGAACGAAAAACGAAAAAAAAGAACGAAAAATGACTCATCCGTTGTTGTCCATGTAGGGGAGAATGGCCGGTAGGCGAAATGACATGGGGGATTATGGGAAGGAAAAGGGGGGGGGGGGGGGGGTGGCGTAGGGGGAGGTGTGTGTTGTGTGATATGATAGGGTTGTGTGTCTAGTTTATTGGGATGGTGTGATATCTTTGTGATGGTTGTGGTAATGGTGGATTGATAATAATGGGGAGAAAAAAAAAAAAAAAGGTTTGGGTGAATAAAATAAATGATTTCGTTGGTGATGAAAGAGGTAGTGGTAGTTATGCGTGGGTAGTTGAGAAGGTGTGTGGGTAATGTTTAGGAGGGAAGGGGATGGAAGATAAATGGGTGATAAGTATGATCGGGGGTGTGTGTGTGTGTGTGTGTGAGTGTGTGTGTGTGTGTGTGAAAGGGGGGGGTGAGGTGGAAAAAAAAAAAGGGGGGGGAGAATGGGGGGGGAGGAGGGTAATGTGTTTGTGGGGGGGGGGGGGGGGGGGGGGGGGGAGGGGGGCAAGAGAAGGGAGAGCTCATATCTCATCATCATGGGTGGGGGTGGGGGTGGGAGGTTCATATAAATGGTGTTGTTTAAAAAAGTGAACAATGCTGTGGGATGGTGTTCATTGCAACAGGTGAAATAATGTGTTGGCATACAATGGGGACAAAGGAAAAGAAGTGGTCAGTGGGGAAGGGGGAAAAAATGTGTGTGTGTGTGTGTGTGTGTGTGTGTGTGTGTGTGTGTGTGTGTGTGTGTTGTGTGTGAGTGTGTGTTGCAAGTTAGTGTGGTGTGGGTGTGTGTGGTGATTTTGTGGAATATATAGTGGGTTGTTGTTGCAGTGGTGGACGGTGTAATCATGTACTTGGGTTGGGATGCAGTGATGCGGGGGTGAAGGGAAAGAGCAGGGGGGGGGGGGGGGGGGAAGTGGGTGGGGGAGGGGGGAGGAGGAGTAGGGGGTAGATCAGGGGGTGGAGTTGATGGGTATAGACATGGGGGGGGGGGGGGGAGTTAAGGGGGAAGGATAAAAATGTAATAAGATGGAGGGGTGGCGTGATCTGATGGAAGTGGGGGGGGGAGTGATAGGGCATGTGGTGGTGGTGTATGTATGTGTGTGTGTATGTGGTGTGTGGTAGGGGATATTGCCACTGGTGGGAAGTGGTGGTGTATGTGTGTTTGGTTATTGTTGATATTGATGCCTTGGGGGTGAGTGGCAGTTTGGCAATGAGATGGGATTCTTGAGTTGTGCGATTCATAAGCTGTCACTCTGTGACTGCCAGAGTGCCATACTGTTGCATGGTCGTATGTTGTGTTGGGTGTGGTTGCAGTGTAGGGCGACGGGTTTGGTTGGTGGTGGGGATATAGCAGGTGTTCAGAATGCGTGTTTCAAGTGTTGCGATGATGTTTCCCTTGTAGATCTTGTCACACAGCTTGCAGTGGATTGGCATTTATATATGTTGACTGGCACTCTGTGACTGAGAATGTGCGTTTGACTGGTGAAGAGTCTTTTGGGCCTGTAAGATGGTGTCTGGTTTGGTGAGGGGGCAGATTTTGCAGTTGGGTTTGAGCAGGGTGAGTACCTGGTGGTGTAGCTGTGGTTCTGTTTCAAACTGGACCGCAGAGGTCTTTGAGGTTTTTGTCACGTTTGAATGTGATCATGGGTTTGGTATGGAAGGGGGTTTGTGGTTATGTACAATGTGCCAATTGGATTTGAGGATCCTACAGATGGGAGGGTGTGCGGGTGGTAGAGGAGGTAGGCTGTGGGTCTGTCTGTCTTGGTTGGATGCGGGGTTTTCCCGAGCAATGTTCTGGATACAGCTATGTGCGGCGGAGTGCTGCATTGATGGTGGGACTGGGTATCCGCGGTTGAAGAATTGTGACATTTTGGCTGCTTGTATAGTGAAGTCTTCCTCGCTGGAGCAGTCTGCGAAGACGGATAAATTGTGAGTATGGGATGCTGTCTTTAGTGTATGGTTGTGGGAGGATGAGTAGTCTAGTATGCATGTGCGTCGGTGGGTTTGTAGAAAATAGAGGTTTTGAGTAGGCCTTCTTCAAGGGAGATGGTGATGTCTAGGAAGTTGACCGACTGCGAAATGGTGTAGGTAAGTCGGATAGATGGATGGAAGGTCTGGGCAAAGTTGAGGAAGTTGAGGAGGTCTTGTTTTGGCATGAAATCAGTGAGATCAGTTCTTTTTTTAAAAACCTACATTGGGGCGAGTCTTGGAAACAGAAGTCAGTGACTGCAGCATGGTCAATTTTTAAAATGGAAATCAGTGAGAGCAGAGAGGCAGTCTTGAAAACTAGAAGCTGCAGTGGGATAAGTCCTGACAAAGGAAATCAAGAAAAGCAGAGAGACAAGTCTTGGAAATGAAAATCAACTGATCATATTCGAATCTTGGCATCCAGCAGGGAATCAACTTAAGACACCGGAGCCATTACTGGAGCAGCAGCAGCAAGAGTTGATGTATGTTTCAGCGCATTCAATCTCTCAACATGTTTCGTCTCCTGGAAATGCACTTTGACTTTTTCCCATTTGACTTGTATACAAGCTTCTGACAGCACAGTATACACCAAGCAGCGCCCACGTCATTTGTTTTCCGCAGCCATATTTGTCCATCTCATCCATCCATCCATTTCTCCACTTGTTTTTCTTCAGGACATTGTCAATCTTTGGTGCCTCTGCTTCATCGTTAATCAGCTCCATTTTTGACAAATATAAAACACGATAATATGGTCTTCAAGCATTGAAAACTAGATGGCGGATTTCAAATACAAGTGGCACGAAAACCTGAATCGGAACATGGAATGCGCACACGGAAAATGAAAAAAAAAAAAAAGGAAACATTTGCTATACGGAATTCCGCATCAATACGGAAGGTCTTCCACCCCTGCTTTTGTCTGATGCAGGTTTCAATGCTGTTATGTGCATGTTCTTGAGCTATGTAACTGTTCAATTTTGTAACATGCCTTCCAATGAAACACATGCTGTTTTTATGCCTCTTTAAAATCACATGTCAGCAATGTTGTACAACATAGGCTGAACACAATTTCATGAGAGAGAGAGAGAGAGAGACAGAGAGAGAGAGAGAGAGAGAGAGAGAGAGAGAGAACAAAAACATACTTCAGCCTCCTATAAACAGATACAGTAATCCAACCACAGCATACCTATTCAACAGTTAACCAGCTGATATTTTTTTAGAAGGGGCAGATGGGATCTGCATGAAAAAGATAAAAAAGAATGCAGGAAAATGGCATGCCTACGAGCACATTATGAAACTCCTACACAGCATGAACCATGAACACAATATAAATGCAGCACACACAATGAATGCTTGCACCACATAAACCTACAGCCAACACAGAACCTGATAATCAAATAATGCCTTCACTTCCAGTGAGGAATGACTGAATCAGACAACACTCCACTATCCCTTAGAAAACTTACTGTGTGATTCAGTCCACAAGCAATCTCCCGGACGTCCACATCAGTGATGGGTATTACGTGGCCATCGCGCGTTTTCTCAATGAAGACGTTGACCTTCCGAGGGATCATCTCACACTTATACTCCATCTTGTTGCTGTCACAAAGTATTTGCCATCTGTGTTGTGACCTGCAAGCAAAGTGCATGACTGTTGATCCACAGCAATGGTTGAGAAACAGCATGGGTGAAACCTGGGAAAATTGAAAATCCTGAAAGGTGGGGGTCCAGGGGCCTCCTGGCCCCCTAGCGGGGTCAAGGGGCAGAGCCCCTTGTCGGGGTCAGGGGGCGAAGCCCCCTGAAGCTGAAGCATTTTTACATTTTCGTTATTAAAATCAGACCATTTTGAGGTACTTTCAGCATGTTCTTATAAGTGAAATAAGACTAATGTTGTGTCCCAGAGTAACTTATGCTGCCCCCCCCCCCCCCCCCCCCCCCAAAAAAAAAAAAGAAAAGAAAACTTGTGAATCATAAAGAATAATAAAAATCACTAAACCAGCATAATTTTGTATGTTATGCAGAATTTACTTACAGACTGGTGCATTACTTGTCCAAGGAATGTATTCAGCATTATCCAGCAGCAGCAGGTGTCCAGATGTTCATCACTGAGCAGTTACAAAATTGAAAAAGCCCACTATCCAAAAAACAAACAAACCCACAGGTGTTCAAATAATCTTTACAACGCAGATGTCTAAGAACAGTATTCTTATAGCCCACACGATCACATTCATGAAGGAGTCATACAGCACATATTAACACAAAACCTTGCAGAAAGTGTCCAAGCCCAGATGCTCAAGCAAGGTATCCTGGAAGTCTATACATTCATATGTCCAATGTAGTATACACAGCTCACACAAGTCTTTGAAGCATGTGTCCTCTTATACCTACTTAAAAACTTTCTAATGGTGCTCTGAACACAAGCCTTCCTTTTCAGGAGCATCCGTCTATGTTCATCTAGCACACTATTTTGACAACCCCCCCCCCTCCCCCCCCAAAAAATAAAAACAACCCACAAAGCCGACCACCCACTCCTATTCTAAAAACTGTGTGTGTGTGTGTGTGTGTGTGTGTGTGTGTGGTGTGTGGTGTGTGTTGTGTGTGTGTTGGAGAGAGAGAGAAGAGAGAGAGAGAGAGAAGAGAGAGAGAGAGAGAGAGAGAGATTGATTGATTGATTTTTAATACCCAAGGATGAAGATTTTAGGCCAAAGCCTAGTCTTACAATCTGTCCTTGTCAAGCATACATTACTTCAGCACATATCATTCATACAGACAATTCAACATAGCAACATGATGAAAGAGAGAGAGAGAGAGAGAAAAGAGAGAGAGAGAGAGAGAGAGAGAGAGAGCGTTGCCTACCTTTGCATTTTCCTGGTGTTTCTTGTATTTGACATGCTTTTTGAGTGCCGTTATGCCAGAGCTTCCATACTTGATGTCTGCAAGCAGACGATGCACCGGGCAACGCCAGCAGCTGTGGTTTTGCGGCACCAAGTCAGAAATGTGTCGCCCTTTCCATTTCGCCATCATTGTCCGGACCTCTTTCGTCAGCCATCGCCAAGACCATTTGTTGGGGACAGAAGCATCGATCAGCGACGTGTCTTCATTCACAGCCACAAACAGCATCGTGCTCAAAGAAGAGAATGAAGTGCCGCAGATTCAGACTAGATCTAGGTAGACGGGATCGTTCCGACGTGAAGAAGATCGTTGCGACGTGAAGACGTGAACACGCTGTAGGCTATCGTGAAAATGGCGCAAATCAGAAGACAAGTTTTGCAACAACTTGGACGGCGCATGCGCGAGTTGTTCAAGAACGCAGCTTCACCGAAAACTACCCAAAAAAGGAAAATCGACCACAACGAACGCCGATGTCCGGATTTCCGGACAAACGACCAATACGAAATCCGGATTCCGGATTTTCCGGACGTGTGGTTTCACCCATGAAACAGTCACAGTTGCCAAACTTCGAGAAACAAACTAATTGGTGAGTAGGTTCAGGAGATAAACCTTTCTAAGAACATGATGCTAATCCATTTATACAGCCCTCTCACCGAAATATGGAGAAGTATCATGCATTCAACACTGTACTTTGACAAACATATGAACAGTGCATTTAAAATAACAATCTTTTATGTTTTTTCTCTGTTTACTGCTCATCCTCTCCCCTTCCATTTCTTTTTCTTGACATTTAGGAAAACAAACACAGAAATAACATGAAACAATTTCTAAATGGGTACCAGCTGGCAAATTAAACCATTCATTGAATCATTAACAAGCAAATTAAATCATGAATTCATACTTGAATTTTGTGTGCCTGCATGCCTGGTGTATGTGCATGTGCAAGATGAAGATATTTATTAACTCTTGACTTCCCATACTGCACCGTTCCGCAACTGCCGCGCAGTCCCAAACTGCACCATACCGCAATGATATATATGCCTTATCTGGAGCCGTTGTTATGGAAGCAAGAATAACGCAGGAGGAAGGTTTAACAACATCCGGAAAGCATTTGACTTCCGCCTTCTGCCTGCGTTTTTCAGCCTAGCTGTTAACATTGCGATTTCAAATGAAGTTTTTTTAACAAAGTTTTTTTTTTCAAAAATTTTCTTGTCAAGATGGCGTCTTCTCAGCTTGTCGACGACGATGTTTTTGATGAATTCATCGAGGATTTTTGCAACCAGCAAGTGCTAGCTTGGAGATGACCAGCAAAGTGATGTGAGTGTGGGAACTGAAGTTAGTTCAGTTCACACTAGTGATTTATCCGACGTACGATCGGAAATTTCGATGAAGATTTGCCTGCAGATTGGCCGGACACAGTCATCGATCACCAGATCAACGACTTCACTCATTCTGTTGGTCCTACAAGGCCTCTTGGACTGGATGCTACCCCTGTTGAGTACTTTCAACAATTATTTCCAGCCCTTACGCTTGAAAGGATTGCTGAAGAGACCAACTTGTATGCGCAACAAAAGGGGGCAACAAATTTTGGCGACATCACAGCAGATGAAATCGGCGCATACCTTGGATGCTGTTGCTCAAGGGGTTGTTCAGCTTCCGAATTATCGATGTTACTGGAGCAAGAAGCCTGAATTTAGGCAGCCAAAAAATAAAATAGCTGAAGTAACCCCTAGAAGGCATGTGACAGTGACTCACTTTTGTATAGTATACATACCTAATCTTACATGTGCTTACCTGTGTCCGCTGACATGAAATATGAAGCTAATCTTCCTACTCCTTGTGTGCAGAATATGAACAATGACCCCATGTGACTTTATTTCTGTGGGTATATTGTGACTTTATGGACATAACTGTGCAAAATACTGTAGAAGGAGCTGTGTTTTGTGAGTGCAAACATTTTCTGTGCTTGGATTCTTACCTGTAGATTATGTCATTACAAGACTACATAAACTCACATCACTTGCTGGTCATCTCCAAGCCCTAGCACTTACTGGTTGCATAAATCCTCGATAAATTCATCAAAAACATCGTAATTGACAAGTTCAGAAGATGCCATCTTGACGAGAAAATCTTGGAAAAAAAACTTTGTCAAAAAACTTCTTTAAAATTGCAATGTAAACAGCTAGGCTGAAAAACGCGAGCAGAAGGCGGAAGTTGAACACTTTCCGGATGTTTGTTAACCCTCTTCTTCACACCGCGCCCGCCAGCGCCCGGTCAAGGTCAGAGTGGTTGTGTGTACACAGCGCCTGCAAACGCCCGGTAAAACACATGGCAACAATGGAAGCCGTCATGTTTCTTGTAGAAACGAACGTCTTGCGAGAACATGACTTCATTTTTCCTTTTACAATCCACTTCCATTTGCAAAAAAAAACCTGCCATAGTTCTTGAGTTATGATTTTTTTTTTTATAAAGTTTTGTGGTCGAAGTGCTGTTTTTCACCATGGCTAACCTTGATTTCTGGCATTCTATCATAGGATTTAGTGATGAAGATGAGCTGATTTGTAGGATTTACGGCATAAGACTTAGAAAAAGTGCAGGGTAATGAAGCTGAGAGTGACCTAGATTTCGATTAGAATGAGGTTATCAGGGGTGGGAAAACTGGTAACAGACAAAAAAGAGGAAATCTAGGGGGGTCCGGGGGCATGCCCCCCCCGGAAAATTTGTTTTCTTAAGGATGCATATCTGTGCAATCTGGTGTATTTTGGGCAAATAAATAAATACATTCAGAGAGCATAAAATATGTTTTTTTTTTGGGGCACGGTTTCATCTATAGATCACATGCAAACATCACAAAAATACTACCCTACTTCGAAAAAAAGAACATTGAAATGGATGCCTGCTTTCGTTTACTGGATGAGTCCTTTCCTGAGCTGGACTGTGGTGCTGCCCTCTGTGATTCACATCCGGATGAGTCCTTTCCTGAGCTGGACTGTGGCGCTGCCCTCTGTGATTCACATCCGGATGAGTCCTTTCCTGAGCTGGACTGTGGTGCTGCCTCTGTGATTCACATCCGGATGAGTCCTTTCCTGAGCTGGACTGTGGTGCTGCCCTCTGTGGTGGTTTGCTAACTGCTGCCTTGCTGGTGCTTGGAATTACAACCAGGTCTCTGGGTGATTCTGTTGTCTTGCTGGTGCTCTCCAAATCTGTTGACTGTGAAACAGCTTTCTGGTGTAGCAGTCTGGATCTTTTGCTTCTGCAAGGATCTCTTCAGTTGCCTTTCTTTTGGACACCTGATCTGTGACACCTAGCTGCTGATTGAGCTCGTCCTTATTTCTTTTGTTAGTCTCCTTCCTTTCTTTGTTCTTTCTCCAAGCACTGGACATGTTGGCAGTCAGTTTCTTATCAACAGACTCTTTTAGAGGATTCTTTTTCCCCAAAAGTGAAAAACACTCAACAGCAGTAACTTTCCTTGCAGTAAAAGAATATTTCACAGTCTGGATGGCAGAAAATGTTTCAATGTCAATACCTGTGTTGCCTTTGTCTATGATATCAGACATCAGACTGAACGACGACTCAACCAACGGTCCATGAAAGCAGCTAAGAGCAGCTTTCACTAGCCTAGTCAACAAAGGATACACCTCACTGTTAACAGAGTTCCACCATGAGTCAATCCTGGTGCCATCATTTACCTCTGGAAGATTTTGATCAGAATGAAAATTTCCTCCCTCTCTTGTCAAACTGTTCTCTGAGTGTCTGTTGTACTGAGTCTTGATCTTGGTCTTGGTGGGTTTCGTCAGGTAGCAAGTGCTTGAGTATCACGGGAAGATCTTTCATTCTCCGTAGACCAGTCGAAACTTCCTCTAATCAATGGATCCAGAGAACTAAAGCACATCAGCACTGGATTTGCCAGGGGCATCTTTGTAGAAGCTGATCACCACAGGAGATATAAGCCTTCCTAACCTTTTCACGAAACTCTCTTACCATGCTGTTCCTTTTCTCCTCGTGGCAGTGATGTCTTCCACTCTGGACCCGACAAAGAGTTCATTGTCAGGAAGCTGGTTGCTTTTGCTCTTCACATTAAGTTCTTTCAGTTGCCTTGGTCCCCCTTCCAGACCACTCCGGCTTAATGAAACAGCCTAAGAATTCTTGATCAGTTCTTCTTGTTTGGGATGTAGTTCATGCATGACAGGATCTTTAGTCTGGAAGAACAGCACGTACTGGTGAAGGATAGGCAACACTGAGCAGTAGAGGTTTAAAATCATCTCAGTCTTGTCTCTCTGGATGAAAAATTTTATCAACCAGTCTATATTTCCTATCCTTCCCTTCTTTTGTCATTGATGAAAAAGATCTTTCACTTCTTCCTGGTGGTTAGAAAGGGCGGTTCTTGCAGTTTCTTCAACATTTCTTTTCTTCAAGATGTCTGTCACAATATCCTTGTACAGATCTCTGTCTGACTCCTTCAAAAAAGAGAAGTAATACAATGCGAGTCCATCAAACTGACGAAGAGTACCCTGTCCTAACCAGAAGAACGACAGCCACCGATGTTGAAAAACTGCTCTGGCTTTGTGGGCTTGCTACCTAAAGGAGTACAGATCTTGGCCAGCAATCTCTCTGGTAAGTAGACCACTCAAAATCTGTATGCAGATCATTATCAGCTGTTCAACATGCCTTTCAAATGCGGCACAGAATGTTTTGGCAGCATTATGTGCATGATGGCATGTGTCGCCATCCACATCAAGGAGATGGGGCGCTTTCCTTTCCCTTATTAACTTTTCAAGGCCACTTTTTGATCCTCTCATTACTCTGCAAGGGAGTCCATCAACATAGCCAGGAGTTCTTCCAAGGAAGGTAAAAAATGCTCAAAAATCTCTTCAATCTTCAGGAACAATGCTTCACTTGTCAATCTTGTAACAACAAATGAGGTGAGATGATTGATCACAATTCTTTGCAGGGGTTTGAAAAATGACTGACTAGAACTGTTACCACTTTCTGCTTGTTTGCGTTTATTGCCTCATCTAAATTCAATGCAAATGGTGTTGCACCTTAACTCGTCCAATAAAGTCTCTTCAAACGTCTGAGCTAATCCGTATTTTAATTTGTAGGAAGCTGCAGTCCGATCCATGGACATTTTCTCTAAGACTTTGTGATCTGTTGCCAAAGCCTGTGACAAATCAATCAGTTTTGGTGCCATAGAGAAAGGCAGACTGTTCTCTGCAAGAAATCCAACCAGCATGGCCTCACTGTTTCGCAGCCGATCATTCAAAGGAGTGAGAGGTATGTCTTCATCTCCTTTCAGTGGTGCTGATTGTTGGACAGCTGGATTTGCCCCATAGACTTCTTGGGCCACCAACAGGATTACCTGAGATGCATTAAAATAAATTCTTTTAAAAAGAATGCATGTGTGCACAATTTTGTGTGTGATATTCTGTGTGTGTGTGTGTGTGTTGTATGTGTACGTGTGTGTGTGTGTTTTGGTGTGTATTGTGTGTGTGTATGTGTGGTGTGGGGTGTGTGTGTGTGTGTGTGAATGCGTGTGTGCATTATACAATTTTGTGCGTGATATTCTGTGTGTGTGTGTGTGTGTGTGTGTGTGTGTGTGTGTGTGTGTGTGTGTGTGTGTGTGTGTGTGTGTATGTATGTGTGTGGTGTGTGTGTGTGTGTGTGTGTGTGTGTGTGTGTGTGTGTGTGTGTGTGTGTGTGTGTGTATGTGTGTGTGTGTATGTGTGTGTGTGTGTGTGTGTGTGTGTGCATGTGTGAATGCGTTGTGTGCATTATACAATTTTTGTGTGTGATATTCTGTGTGTGTGCGTGTGTGTGTGTGTGTGCATGTGTGAATGCGTGTGTGCATTATACAATTTTGTGTATGATTTCTGTGTGTGTGTGTGTGTGTGTGAGAGAGAGAGAGCTGAGAGTCAGACAGAGATAGTCAGACAGAGAGAGAGAGAGAGAGAGAGAGAGAGAGAGAGAGAGAGAGAGAGAGAGAAAAGAGAGAGAGAGGGAGAGAGAGGGAGAGAGATAGAGAGAGAGGGAGAGAGAGGGAGGGAGGAAGAGAGAGAGGGAGGGAGGGTGAGAGAGGGGGGAGGGGGAGAGAGGGGGAGAGAGACAGAGGGGGGGGGGGAGAGAGGGAGGGGAGAGAGAGAGAGGAGAGACAGGGACAGAGAGAGGGGAGACAGAGAGAGAGAGAGACAGAGAGAGAGAGAGAGAGAGATAGAGACGTGCTTACCTTCAAATGTGGTGTTTTCCCGGCGAAGTTTGACACGCTCTTTGTGCTTGGCACATTTCACGTGGTCTTGCAGTGCAACAAGCCCACGACTGGAGTAGTTGACTTCTTTTTCACACAGAGAACAAAAGCGAGTCCAGGAGCCAGAATATTTCTCATGAATGTACACAGCCTTTCGTTGTCAGCTGTCTTCTCCATCCACTCCCATCTCCATGGATTTTTTATGTTGCTTTCGTCAAATTTCTGAAGCCGCGCTTTACGATGTCTCGTCGGTACGCCATTTTTGAATGTATCCCACAGTTTTTAGCGCCGGATATAGGCCTACTGTATCCTGCTAGAAGGCCATCTGATTACCGAAATCGACCGTAACCGAACAAGAGGTAGGCCCTATCTCCTCGAATTTCATTTTCCGAGGAAATAACATTTCAAATCCGAGGAAATCTTTTGCTTCTACCGCGGAATTCCGCGGATCCGAGGAGAATTCCCACCCCTGGGTTATAGATATGATGAACCACAATTCATTAAAAGTTCTGAAGACCCCCCCCCCCCCCCCCCCTCCCCTGAACCTTCCTCCCTGCATTAGAGAGTTCTCGCTTCCATAACAACGGCTCCAAATAAGGCATATCAATCGTTGCAGTATGGTGCGAATTGGGACTGTGCGGCAGTTGCAGAACGGTGCGGTATGGGAAGTCGAAAGTTAGTGTGGAAAGACATTAAATTGAAGACAACAACATTATAAAGCAAAGACTGCACTGGGTTTGTCAAGCTGTGTGTGTTAAAGCATATACTTTAGTCAGATCCAGTCAAAGTTAACCACACACACACAAACCCGTGCACAAACACACCCCACTCACCTAACTGGCCATACTCAGGGCAACCGAAAGAGTACAGGTTCCATTGATGTCTGAAATCATGCTGAACTCCCTCCACAGGCAATGCGTCTGATGGGGGGCCCCTTGTACTTCACCTTGAATTACATGGACAACAACACCCTGAAATTACAATGACCCCACACTATGGCAACACTTCAACATCACTTCCATCAGGCAGCAGATGATGTAGTTTTGCTTTACACTATACTGACAAAGTTTTATACTTAATAGTGTCAATTTGACAGCAATTTCTAGCATTCGACTTGTAAAAGAATGAAATGAATAGCAGGTGTACGTAAAGAATGAAATGAATACATGTATCTGTAAAACTGATCATTTTACACAAACTTGTGTGTAGTGTGTTTGCACATGCGCATGCATGCCATCATGTGCACATGTACCAGTCCTGAGAACGCTTCTGGAAATACAGCCAACAATTGTTATGCTATTCAAAATGAGATTTTCAAAAATCACATGTGCATATCAGACAAAAGACAGAACAGAAAAAAGGAGGAAATTACAGAGAGAGAGAGAAAGACAGAGACAGAGAGAGAAAGGGAACAGGAGGTAGAGAGGGAGGAAGGTAGTGGGAAAATGGGTGGGGGTGGGGAGAGGCAGAAAGTGAGAGAGAAAGATGTGGACAGGATAGAGGAAAGCATAAGAAACCTTCCCAAAGAAATTCATTTTTTTAAAATCAAACAAACCAAAACTGCCCAAGTGCACTTTCCATCTGAACTTCCCTAAAGTCCATACAAGAACACATCAAAGAAATTGGGGTGGGGTGGGGCTGGGGACAAAAAAGGCAAGGCACAAATAAAGCATTGTAAAAAGCAGTAATCAGAATAAAGTAAATAATCTCTCAAATAAGGGCATCCAAAAAAAAAAAAAATCCCAAAAAGCAAAAAATACAATCTGAATACAAAGGGCGAAATACTGAAATGAAAATGAAAACAAGTTACACATGATCTGTTCTCAAAACAGGAAGCCTTGAGGTGTGCATGAACTTACTTGATGCATGAATCTACTTGACATATCATTTATCATTAAAAACAAACTGGGTGACAAATTATTGTCACCTTAACAAAATGAAATGAAATATGATAAACTGTTTCTCTCTCTTTTTTTTTTTAACAACCAATGTGTGAATGTGATGGGACTGGCCTCTTATTCTTTAAACAGAAAAAAGATCTGCCATGACAAGAATCCAGTATTTTCCCATCTTTATTTTCATGTTTGTCTAAAATGCTCAAGGATTTATACATTTGATGTCACTCAGAGGGACAAATCTAACATATTACCACCCATGCATCTTAGCCTGTTCAGGAAACAGCCCATTTTGGGCCCCAGATTAATGGATTTAGAAGAATTTATTAACCCAGAAAGATGCCATGTCCAGTTTTGTATCAACCAAAATTTGTGGAAAAGAATACAATTGATTCTGCATGACTGAGTGCAAAAAAAAAAAAATCAAAATAAAGTCACAAATATCAACACCCGTTCCTTTTTCATTTTCATATCATTCAGTCTTGACACTTGACAGAATGGAGGGACTGAAGGGACACTACAGCCAGAAGAGAGGTATCACCTACCTGCATAGGAAAGGTACATTCTGCGTTGGCTGCCAATTCACAACTGACCCTCTTGTTTTTCGCTGTAGCCAATACTTTGCCGCGATCTGCACGATCAATCGTTTTACAATGATTTCTACAAACAAGAGAATCTGCACAAACTATTGTCACTTTACATGATCTGCATGAAAAAAAAACAATTATACTTTGATTGCGCAGCTAATCAACATTTCAACATGATCTTGATAATCATCAGTTTACTGTGATCTGCTCAAGCAACCATCACTTTGCCAAGATCTGAACAATCATTACTTTATCCTGATCTGTACAACAACCACTTTGCCAAGATCTGAACAATCATTACTTTATCCTGATCTATACAACAACCACTTTGCCAAGATCTGAACAATCATTATCCTGATCTGTACAACCATCACTTTGCCAAATTTGAATAAACACTTTGTTATTTCACCACAATTTTACACAAACAATAATCACTTGACCACTGCACACAATTTTTTCTCTCATGATCTGCACATACACATGCTTACAGAGCTTTCTTGCCAAAGGCTTAATCATGTATAAAAGCTTGCAATATTTAAAAGTGTTAAATCAGATTGACATCGTTCTTATGGGTTCAGGGTCAAACATAAAACTTAATTTGATTTACATACACAGCATGTCATTAAAGAAAACAGAGGGTGAATGGGTGAAAACTACTACAGTCATGCACTAAAGTCTCAATGTCCAAGACTCCTTTTGAAAACCCTTATGTAGTAATGAGTTCAGAAAACAAGAGTTTCTAGGCAGCATTTTGTTACACATCCTTTTGAAAACCCTTTATGTAGTAATGAGTTCAGAAAACAAAAGTTTTTAGGCAGCATTTTGTTACATCCTTTTGAAAACCCTTATGTAGTAATGAGTTCAGAAAACAAGAGTTTTTAGGCAGCATTTTGTTACATCCTTTTGAAAACCCTTTAAGTAGTAATGAGTTCAGAAAACAAAAGTTTTTAGGCTGCATTTTGTTATATGTCAACCCAAATAGTTTCCACCAAGTTTCTTGACTTTGCTGAAAATCACAAAAATCTCAAATCTATTTCTTTAGGAAGTTAAAAAACAAAAAAAAATCAATATGTGTTCTGTGGTCCATAAGTAGTATCTTGTAGTATGGTTGATTTATATACAAATCATCCCAAAACTGGCAGAATACATCACAATTCTAGTGTTGTCAAACAACATGCCCAACCACAGCATACATGTTCAAATCACTTGTTATGCTCTTTAGAGTTCATTATCATTCATCTGCTGCATGGTCAAATGTATGGTAAAGATCAATGTTTGTTTGTGTTATGCATTCAAGTTCCAACGAGGTCAGTAACTACTTTGTTTTTATGGACGATGTAATACCTACATGGTATGCTTGTACTAGTTTGTTGACTTTCAGATTGAAACAAGATTTGCATCCACGCTAACTATGCTTGTCGATGCTTACAGAGGTTATATATTTCTGACACTGGCAAGGCTCTTTCAGAACCCATGGCACAATCTTTTGGAACTTTTGGAAATGTGGCTTCATGCTAATGAATTCCTAAGCATCTCAAATTTTGTGAAATGGCAAAAGAACAGATGAAAAAAAAAAAATTGGCTGTTTAGGTGGATTATTAGAACACACACTTTCAGATGCACAAGACCGAGATGATGGACCAGGAAAAAAGGTGCGTAATGCTACGTTTACACGGGATGCAACTAACTTGCAACCAAATTCAAATTTTGGCTGCAAGGCTGTACATGCGACTGGACGGTCTCCACAGGATGCAACCGGCGGCGACTTACGTGCAACTAACTAGGCTCCTCCCCTTTCTTTGGCAGTGGGGCGCCGTGTCTGACTTGCTCGCAGCAAATTTGGTTGCCAAACCAGACAGAAAAATCCGTGACACGCGTGCCGCTTGCGTCATCAATTTCCTGTTGGAAATCGGCTGAGACGAGCGGCAAGCTGTGGCAACCGGCGGCGACCGTTTTTTTTCGCAGTTTAGTTGCAAGGCCCTCCAAAAATTATCGGTCTGGGAGTGAAAATAAAATGAGCCTTGCGACCAAACATGCAACCAAAAATCGGGAAAATCCGTTGGTTTCTGAGACCGGCAGCGACAGGCCACAACCGGGGGCAACCAGTCTCCGCCGGTTTCCAAGAGTTAGTTGCAAGTTGGTTGCAAGTTAGTTGCATCCCGTGTAAACGTAGCATAAAGACATCACTCTGATGCCATTAAAAATATCTTGGTGATGAATGATGAAGAGTCAGATTGGAAGAAAACTTGATAAAAACTCTTAAGAAATAATCTGTCATTATGTTAAGATATATATCACATATCATTATACACTGGCTTTTTTGCGCACCTGCTGAATCTCATGTGTATTCCTCTACCCATCAAATGTGTATACCTCTACCCAACAGCATACTTCAAATCATTCGTTGATTTTCCCACTGAAACAAAAAAGGAACAAACAAAAAAATCAGAATTGTTTGGTGTTTTTATTTCAATTGGTGGATTTTTATATCAGTCATATTCTGCAGAACTCATGACATTGTGTTATCAGCTGTACTATATAAGTTCAAGTTGCAAGTCCAATGTCCGCTTTTTAAATCTAAAAAATTCAATTAAACATTCAAAAATGAAGCATTTCTAATTTCTGGTACACACAGACCTGACTACATCAGCAAACCATTCCAGTAGCAGAGACTTTGTTTCCAGTAGCAAGACCTCTAACCAGTAGCCACTACCTCGGCAGGTTTCAAACTACCGCGGGCTCGTTTCAAACTACTGCTATCTATCATAAATGAAAACTATGTTTCTTTGCTTTAATAATAGTAAATACTACCTTCATTTCCTTGAGAGAGAGAGAGAGAGAGAGAGAGAGAGAGAGAGAGATAAACTACCTTACAACATATGACAAAACTCAATTTTGAGCTCATTACTTAATTTATTGGTATTGGATTAATGAATTCTCATCCAGCACAAACCTAAACATATAGGATTAGGACCAAAGAAGAAAATACCATGTTACAATGAATAGAAACATCATTCTTACTTAGAGAGAAAGAGAAAAAAAAGAGAGATGCAGGAGTCAGAGTAAGAGACAGAGACAAATAAGAGTTAGGTATAATAGAGACCATTATTTGATAAAAGATATTTGGACTTGCTAGATAAGCCAAACATTCACTGCATAGGCTCAGAGCTTAATCTAGGATTTTTGAAAAAGGGGGGCAGTACCCCCCCTCATATCAAAAAAAGGGGGGCACTCCCCCCCCCCCCCCCCCTACAACCCCACGTTACATACCTCCTCCACCTTTGTACACAGACTTCAACACACCTTGATCAAATCATCTAGATTAAACAACCACCTTGGGGCGACGTAAATACGTTTTGTTTCTTGTGTTTCAAACACAATTCACATCGCATCACACCGGTCTTCAGCTTAGGTATCCAGGGCCACTTCTTCAGCCAATCGTCTTGAAACCAGTGTTCTCTTGCACTGGCACTAATTTCGGGCTGCTTCTCCGAGCTTTTGGATGTAGTCGTGGTTTCTTCATGATCTTCTCCACCCTCGCATGGCAGAGAATCTTTTTTTTTTTCACTATTCCTCCACGAAAGTCGAAGTTGAATAGGGTGGGTGCACGCTTCATTTTGGAAAATATCCAATATGGCGCCTTAAACTCTCGCAACTTCTCGTCGGTGATCGAGAAGGAGGAGATGAACGCCGCCGATTGGTTGATTTACACTAACAGCCAATGAAATATCATGAAATCGTTCACTCCTGCTCAGTCCTAGTTTCAGTTTTTCAAGCAGACGACAAACGAGCGCCCGCAACGATCAGTCAACAGGGCGGGCAGTTCTGCAAATGTGCGGGAGTCTGCCGCGTTAAGACTCGATAATTGCGGGAAGGAACAGATTTTCGGGGGATTGTACCAATCCCGCGCTCTAGATTAAGCTCTGAGGCTATGTGTAGATGAAAATATGTGAAGAAAGAGATAAGATAAGATAATGTTGCTTATAGCCCAGCCGACCGCAAAGGGCCACATCAGGGCTGTCACCACGTTAAAATCAACTCACCAGTTATTAAAAAAAAAAAAAAAAAAAAAAAAAAAAAAAAAAAAAAAAAAAAAAAAAAAAAAAAACTTTCACACATCTCATTAATGACATCATCTACAAACGCACCAGAAACTTTGTTAAAAAACTTTCTTTCGTAAAATCTTAAATCAGATGAAAAATGTTAATCTCTCTCAAAAACTCGAGGATCACATCAGGCGGGACATCCCTGAACAGGATCTTCATGGACTCCGCTGTAAAATGTTTGTGTCTCGCATCGTGCAAGTCCCAACACTCTAAAAGAACATGTTTCATTGTGAGTGGCGCATGACATGGAATGCACCACGGAGCTTCTTCACTCTTTAAAAGGTAAGAATGGGTAAAAATACGAATGGCCGGTGTGCAGCCGGCACAGAACCGTTTCCTCTTTACGACCTCCCGACGTAGATGGGAGGAAGTCCTTAAGGTTTGGACGGATCTGAAAGAGTTTGTTACCCGTCTGTGTGTTCCAATCCTCCTGCCAGAGGTCTCTCACATAATCGTTAATTTTGGGTTTCACGTCTGAGCAGGGGATATAAATGTTTGGACAGTTTCTCTCTTGTGGCGTTCCTGGCTAAACGATCAACCATTTCGTTCCCGCCGATGCCAACATGACCAGGAACCCAAGCAGAGTAATGTTGTAACCGTCCGCTTTCAACGTGCTAAAAAGTTCGAAGAAATGTACAAGTTCTGGATGCTGAAGGTTGCGGCCAGCTATGGCCTCCAAAGCTGACAGCGAATCCGACAGAACCAGAAGTCCCTCTTTGAAGAACGTGAGATTATCTTCAAAGCCAAAACCAGAGCAGTAAGTTCAGCAGAATAGACAGAAGCAACTGAATGAATATGTTCCAACAGTATCTGAGAAGGAGCCCAGGGCAATAGGCTGCACAGGCCACTCCATCTTCAGACTTGGAACCGTCAGTGAAAACTTTTTGACAGGATGGGAATTTGGAACAGAGCTCAGCATACAATGCCTTGTACGCCAGAGAGCTGGTAGACTCTTTGCGAAAGCCGCAAGATCAAAACGAATCTCTGGTGTGAAAAAGGTCCACGGTGGTTGATCCGGAAACTTGGAAAAATCGGATATTACACCTAGGTCTAGACCTGCATTCCGCACGTGAGGCTGCATACGAAGACCAAACGGCGGAATACATTTAGGGTTGTTGTCAAACTTACTTTGGAACGGAGGGTCAAAGACACAGTCATAGGCAGGGTTTTCTGGTTCCGAGAACAGTCTGATATAATAATTCAAAGACAGTTTCAGCCTGCGGTTGGACAGTGAAGGTTCACCAGCCTCTGCGTACAGGCTGTATACAGGGGTGGTGCGGAACGCTCCAAGACAGAGACGAAGCCCTTGATGGTGGATAGGGTCCAAGAGTTTGAGGTAAGACGATCTTGCGGAGCCGTACACAGCACAACCGTAGTCCAGTTTGGAACGGACCCGGGCTCTGTAGAGGTGTAGCAAAGTTTTTATCAGCGCCCCAGTCGGTGTGCGATATGTGAAGAAAAAGTTTGTGTGTAGATCAAGATATATGAGAAAAAAGTTGTAACAAAAGTTAACTGAACTTTGCACAAATTACAGTAGGCATAGTGTGGATCGCCATTATGACTTTTCACTATGCATGGCCATTCTTCTTCTTCTTCCAGATGGGGATGTTTAACCTGCCCCGTGCCCACAGTCTTCACGTAAACTATTCTGGCACCAGGTTGCATGCATTGTGTATTTTCGTGTAGCCGGTACTCACCCGTCTTAGGACATGAGCATCGGGATCTTTAGAGTCCGTGTATGATCTTAGTGCATGTGACACAGACTAGACCTCGGTTTATAGTCCCATCTGAACGACTATATGGGGAATGGAGTCAGAACCAATGTTAACTCCGAGGGAAAAATCCCCCTATACCGAAATTCGAACCCGCAACCCAGGATCACGAGTCCGACGCTCTACCAACTGAGCTATCCGGCCCCCGTGTAACTTTGCCTAAACGTCTGCTCTGCCGCACGAACTCTTTTACGTTTACATTTGCTCGGCCCGCTTTCACTTCCCTCGAGACACCGTCTTTCACCAGGTCGTGGAGGTGTTGAAATCTTCTCACAATCGCTTTCGCTCGCCGGTGCCGCCATTATCGATTCGAAGAGACTGAATGACTTGCACGCATGCGCGATAGGAACAGGAAAACCGAGTCCGCTCAACACTCGCGTCTAACGGAACTGCTCTACTCACTAAGCGCAAAATCTACTAAAACGCCATGATCGACTTCAACTTTGAAAAAACCGTTGCAAAATTATCGCTCGTCGTAGCTCCGTAGCAGATCCCTCAAATACGTAGTTGCTACGGCTGAATCGTAGCAGTAGTCAGGTCTGTACACATATAACACTTTGGGAACTCAAGATGTGGCTATATTTGGGTAGGTGTACTCATGTTATGCACTGCTTTTGCTTTAACTGAAGGAAGTGATGAAATCATAATCATCATCAGACCAAGTTCCATCCCTGCAGCCAAAGTGTCCATGTGGTTTTTCATTTTCATACCATAACAACACAATTACTCCCCCTATTGTTCAATTTCTTACCTGTCAAGAAAGTGTGTGATTTTTGCCACATGATGCTGCTACAACGTTAAAATTGTCCAGGAGGTCTACCTTGGTGGGGACATCTCGTCTGTTGGTGTCTGACAAACCCAACTGACCTTTCTCATTACGACCTGTCACAAACCAAAAGACGGAAATAAAGATCACAAATGTTTTCAAGCCTTTGTTACAGCATTATCGACTTAATTTATTTTAACAACTACCCACCTTGAATTATTTTCACCGTTCAAAACTCGAAGCTTATATATGGTGAAAATTAACAGAGCAGAAGCAGTATCAGGCACACATTACAAAGTTTCGAGCTAACCTGGGTAAACTTGTCTCGAAAGAGGCACACAATGGTCGTGAAGTTACACATGCTAAAAAGTGAAAAGACCTGCAACTAACATTGAAGTTAGGGAGATATAGTTGAACTGGAAACAGATCTGTCAATTTCTGTGTGTGTAACATGCCATCTGGGGAGCCCTGTAAGGTCATCTACATTAATTTCATATCAAAATGAATTATATTTTTAGTTTGACAAGGTATCACGTAAGACGCCAAATTCTAATTTTCACAAGATATCTGAATCACATCACAAATTACAGGACCTTAAACCAACATATTTCAACTGTCTATGTAGTCACACAATGCTACATTACACAGCCAGCTAAACACCACATAAGACTTCAAATCCATACTGTCATAAGTAACCAACTATGGTACCACATAAATCAAAGACAAATACAGTAGTACTTACCCATGTGTACACTTTTCCATTCTCAGTGATGGCCACACAGTGACAGGCGTTGCAGCCAGAGGCTACAGTTCGTATTTTCACACCGTCCAGAGCTGCCATCGATGTGGTCCCCACAGGTTGGGGCCACCCAGTGGTTTCACTGCAAAACACATAGCTCACTTTCAGACTTCTCTCCCATCTTTGCACTTCAAAGACACGCAATATTGTCTGGATAATATTTTGATATATGACTGCAAAGATCAAGATGTCACAGACCAAACGTGGTCAATCTACATTTACAGAAATAACATTTAAGGAATCCAGGCAATCATAACCCCACCTACCCAGCCTTTCTATATCACTCGAAGACGTTACCTCCTTTCGGCAAAACCCGGCGTCCAATCAGATCCCAGTTGGTGCCACCACAGAACAACAGCTCCCCGTAAGCATGGGACTTTCCAATCTCTGCCATTTGGGAAAAAGTGCTCCGCACATTTAGTTACATCATCAAATGCAAAGCACTAGCAGAAGAAAACAGTTTAAACCATACATATAGAAAAGAAAGCAAAAAGTTTTAATTACTATTATCATGATGACCTGTGGAAACGTATGAAAAATAAAACCACATCCCAGCAGTTTTCATCCACCTAGAAGTGACCGAACTCAAGAAACTATCAACTGACAGAAAATCTTTAGTGTAAATCGTTTTAACAGCTGTACTCTTCAGAACACTAAATGTTTTAATTTATTTACTAGAAACAGAAGAACACATCAATCACGAATCTGCCATTCCTTCTTTGCCAAGTTCTGTGTTTGGGAAGTTTTTAATTAAGAATTTTTTCAATAACCTGCATAATTGATAATGTCAACAAGCAAAATGTACAAAATATGGTATAAGAACAAACAATACACACAACTCAGACAGACTGAGGTTTAGACAGATAGGAGGTCTGCACACTGTATGTTCAATGTACCAATAACCATAAAGATATCCACCTGCTTTTTTTTTCCTTTTTCCCCTTTTTCCAGACTTAAGAGCACTGCCAGAACCATGGCTGGTGACTGGTGTCCCTCACTGTGTCCCTCATTCACTGTCGGTGCAGAGCTCTGAGAAGATCCATTTCAACTGGGGGAGGAAGTGGGAGGGGGGAAGGAGGGTTTTCTGTTATTTGTCCCTGGGAAGGATAGGGACATCCCCAATGTCTCTAACCACATCGATCTGGGGAGGGCTCTGATCCGGGGGCAGAACCCTGGACCAGTTCTGGACACCTCCCACCCCCCCCGAGTCTATCCACATTCGGATGGTTGGTGCCAGATCCACCCTGATTTCTAGGGAATTGGGCAAGATCTATGCCTTTGTGACGGTGGCACATAACCTATCATTCCCCCTCAGGCCTGGAGAAAGTCTGCCTTGGAGGATTTCCCTGGAAAAGGTGGCAAACAGTGAAGGAGGGGGAGTGGGGAGAGATAGAGGGGCTAGGTGGAGAGTCAGAGGCACTGATAATGGATGAGAGGGAAGGAGGGAGGAAAGGGGTGGATTAGAGAATCTCCCATAGGAGCAAGGTCCTGTAGCGTGGGGTAATGTGCTATAACTAAGGGTCAGACCCAGTGTCAGAGCCTGAGGGAACATCAAGGCTGAAAGAAGCCTGTTGCTGCCGAGAGGAATGTTGATCTTCTGGAAGGGGTGAGAGGCCAAGAAGATGGTCCATGGGAACAGCCAAGCCCAATCCATCGTGGGAGTGTAAAAAAAAAAGGTGACTGTTGCAGTGAAACAAAACCCCTCAGCTTACGCTCCTGGAAGCAGGGTGGGAAAGAAAAATCTACCATGCTGTGAAGCCCTCTTCAGGGTGGGGGAGGTGTCGTGTGAGACCGACTCCCAACACCCCAAACTAAGATAGGCAGGGACACATGATCAAGGTACACTGGATGCTTCTGGTCCGACATTGATATTGAAGTGTGAATTGACTCTGGAAGACTGCATGTGTGACCAAAAATGCTGGTGAGGAGGATGGGGAAGGGGATGGATGGGTGGAGGGTTAGCTGTGTAACAGAGGTACTAACCACATCACATCCCGAGTGTGGTCACTGTGTTGATACATGTCATACCATACCATGAATGGCTGGCTGACTAAACATGGTAATGAGGAAGGCTGAGAGGGACAGACACAACCACCCTGACTCCTGTCTTCTACAAGTGAGGGAAGAGAGTGGAGCTTGTCGGTGGGCGAGTTCCTTGTTTGGTGGCAATGGGGTGGACGACGTAGTCACAACTCCTAAAATGAGAACTTGTATCATGCAAGTTTACCAAGGGTTAGTACTTTTAACCTTTAGAATGCCCATGGTGCACTAACGCGCAGAGGCGCCATCTTGCCGATACAGCCCCAGGCGCACTCGTGCCCCCACTGAGGGGTAGTGAAATCAGTAAGCTTGTACTCGATTGGTTGAAAAGAACCAATCAGAATGAAGCAATCCCATAATGCACCGGGATTTCAACTTCCTTTCCTTCCTGTGTGAGCGCCATTTTCCATGCGGTTTGTTACCGTAAATTTTCAAACTTTTTTTTGAAGTTTTTGAGTAAAATTTCAACATGGACACTGGCGATTAGCAATTCTTGCATGAGGCGTTTTTCGACTCAGACTCTAATGAAGAGTTTTTAGGGTTTAATTGTGAAGATATTGAGAATGTTGTGGCAGAGTAGGAATGGGCTGATGCAGGTGAGGGGCAACTGAGAGACGATAGCAAGACCCTGTGCACTCGAGGGCTCCATGACTCGTAAACACCCATTAGGCATGTCATTCTTTTTTTCATAATCAAAGCATAAACAAAGAACATAATAGTTGGTATTGGCATATTCTCTATTCATTCCTCTACATTTACTCCAAATTCCATAACTGCACAAACAACAGAAAAGAAATTACAGCAATTTGAAGAAGGTAGGCGTGCAAATTTTTTCAGTCACCCAAAAAAGATTATGGCCGCAGGCAGAAGTTACCACTCACGAATGTGGCTTGCTAAAGGTTAACGGACTTTGAAAAATTCAAGACAAAGAGAAAAACCAAGGGAGGACAGATCCATTATCAAACAGGTGAATATCACAGGATCAACCCTGAACTCACTGGTCAAGAATAAAAGTGTGTTAGCAAAGCCACGAAATGAAGGCAAAAATAAAGGAAAACATATGATGCACTGCAGTCAAGATATATATCTTATATCCAAGGTGGGACACAGCATAAACCTTGATAGCGTCAACAGCAACACATGTGGCCATAGAATGAGGAGGAAATGGAAATGTCCTTTCACTGCTAGAAATGGAAGAAGGTGAGGTGCTGTGTCAGCCACAAGAAATTGGCTAAACACAAGCAACACAGCTTTCCAACTGCTGTAACTTTCAGTGAATACAGAAAACCTTTGTGCTCACCTGTTACTTCATACAGCACTTCAAAATTGATGAAATTTCAAATTATCTCCCTTGGTTAAATAGTAGGCGACAATCCAGGATCGCGATGTTTGTAAAAATTTGTTTTAAAATAATTTTTCATTAACCTGAACGCAGAAAAATTCAACTGCCTTTTCTTTTTGCCACATTAAAGATTTTTGGAGCTGATGGCTGGATTTTCAAAGGTTTCAAGGAGGTTTGGTCAACAGAACCATGTTTTATTGATTTTCAAAGGTTTTCAAGGTCTTGAAATTCGCTGTCAGAATTCAAGGAGTTTCAAGGAGCGTATGAACCCTGTAACTCTTACATCACAACTAGCCAGGACCATACTACTCTGAGTTAAGAAAGTCTTCAGTCCCACGATGTAACCACACGATTTTGGTGGAGGGATCAAGACCTGTGTCTGCTTTCCTTTCACTAGGAAGTCGCAGACTCGCTCATGGTGAATCATTAGACCTTACCCATTCTGTGAAATGAAGGTGAAATGAAGCATATAAGCTCTCTATGCATCAATACATTTTCAGAGACCATCATTATCAAGTGCATGTCTGTAACTACCGTCACTGACTCCAACTTCCCAACTTTGACAGGCACGTACTTGGCCCTCGGCCTTTCTTGTTCTACTTGCCTTCCTTCTCCGCCTCCTCCATCTTTCTCTTTCTGTAAAATATTATGTCATCCACCTGGATGGCCTTAGTGATTTTTCCAACAAGCTTAACTTTATCCATAATTGTTCTGTTTTCTGAATTACAGAATTGTCAGGGGAAGCAACTCATGAAAAGCTACATTTGTTTCCCTTGTTGGTCCCACTTTCCCTACATTTCTCTGTTGTGAAAATATGATAGATTAACTTACGTTACATTTGATCAAATTACACAATACTGGTACTACTGGAAAGAGCTTTTTCTGCATTTTTTTAATGGGAAACTGCATAAGTTTTTTCATGGACATAGCGCTCTATCGCTGTTCATTTTACATCTTTTTTGTCTTAGTTCTTGTTTCTTTTAAAACCATAATCTGGACTCTGTTAATCATGGTCTGCAAGATGAAAATGAACACTTCATTTGTTATCAACATGGTGGATCTCACAACACTAATTTGATCTTGACAAACAATGGCAACCAGTGTTATCAATTTTCTGATGACAAACAAAAAATATACCCATTATCTTTAATACCACAAATTTTGTTTATCATCAAGTTTGTAGAGTGCGACGTCAGCCAGTGAAAGTAAAAGTATGTCACATATTGCTGTAGAAATTCTTGCTGTTGGTCTACCATGTTGATGTTGAGTCAGCACTAGCGACTATGTCACTTTCTTGGCAGTCTCTTTGGTCAAGGTTTCTAGGTGTGGTGGCTGAAAAAACCCGATTTTCTTCAAAGTATTCCATCTCATTTCAATTATTTTGCTACTTCATCCTTAATTAATTATGAAATGAGGCAGGGAACAGTAAATAATAAACAAGAAACAAGTATGGTAACTCTTGCTCCCACAAAAAAAACTTAACTCCAAAGGAATGCTGCTTACTATGTCCACCAAATCCCCTAGCAGACATGACAGCACAGAGCACACAGAACAAGGAAACATCCCCATAAAAGGATGCTCCAACCTTGCCCATATACCCCATACCAAACACATCTACACAGCAACAAGAACTGGAGAAATGAATGAATATAAAGTTAACTTTTATTCAAGACTGGCACAGCCTTTCAAACTTGAATAAAGTCAGACAAATACAAAGACAGACAAAAACAATACAAATAACCTCGATTTACTTGAAACGAAATTAAATATAAAATGAGGCAGGGAACAGTAAATAATAAACAAGAAAGAAGTAGGGTAACTCTTGCTCCCACAAGAAAACATAACTCCAAAGGAATGCTGCTTTCGATACCGAATCACCTAGCAGGTCAGCACAGAGCACACAGAACAGTCCGTCTTTGTATTTACTTGTCTGACTTTATTATTCAAGTTTAAAAGGCTGTGCCAGTCTTGAGTAAAAAATACTTTATATGTATTCACTCTCCAGTTCTTGTTGCTGTGTAGATGTGTTTGGTATGGGGTATATAGGCAAGCTTGGAGCAGCCTTTTATGGGATGTTTCCTTGTTTGTTCTGTGTGCTCTGTGCTGTCATATGTAATGTCTGCTAGGTGATTTGGTGTCATTTATAAGCAGCATTCCTTTGGAGTTAAATGTTTTCTTGTGCGGGCAACAGTTACCCTACTTCTTTCTTATTTATTATTACTGTTCCCTGCCTCATTTCATATTTAATTTCATTTCAATTAAATTGAGGTTATTTGTATTTGTTTCTGTCCGTCTTTGTATTTGTCTGACTTTATTCAAGTTTAAAAGGCTGTGCCAGTCTTCAATAAAAGTTACTTTATATCCATTAATTTCTCCAGTTTTTGTTGCTGTGTAGATGTGTTTGGTATGGGGTATATGGGCAAGCTTGGAGCATCCTTATACGAGGATGTTTCCTTGTTTGTTCTGTGCTCTGTGCTGTCATATGTCTGCTAGGTGATTCAGAGTCGTAAGCAGCATCCTTTGGAGTTATGTTTTCTTGTGGGAGCAAGAGCTATCCTACTTGTCTTTTGTTTACTTAAACCTTAGTCTGAGTTGGTTTCATTTCTTCGTGTTCAAGTCTTCAGTCTATAAGGAATCTGGAAAGTGAATAGCAAGAACCAATCAGAATTTCACTTAAAACAAATCAAATGTTAGGTCTTTACTGACTCTGAAGTACTCTCCACTCTTCACAGAACAGTGCTTTCTTTTACATTTGACAGAACTTTACAGCCAACAAGTGATTGTCCCTTCCTACTCTTTGAAATCATCATCTGTAACAAGGCATCTTCCTATAAAATTGATAGATGTTCAGGCTTCTGAAAACGCAAAAAATTGCGTACAGTACGCACTAAAACTCTACGGGACGCACTGGGTGTCGTGTAAGGGGTCCTCAGGGACCCCTTCAAATTTTGGTGAAGTCAGACATAAAGCGAGAAAAGACTGCCTTCAACATCGTAAGTTAGTAGTAGCATAGTAGTAGTAGTGTAGGGACGTAATCAATACATAGGCCGTTAAGCCTTTCAATGTCCCCTCGTGTTATTTTACTTTTATGACAGGGTTGAAAATGCATGCAATATAAATTTTCCTTCTTATTCATCAAAGCTTCTAAACTGTACTTTAAATTTCAGGTCTTCATCCAGCAAATTCTTAAAAACATTAGTATTTTTAGCAAATTTAAGTGCAGTTGGCAAACTGTTCCAGTTAGCAATAACTCTGTTACTGAACTTGAATCTCCCCATATTAGTATGAAACTGCTTAACAAATATTTTGCCTTCCGAATTTCTTGTTCTGTTTTAGCAGCCTCAAAAAAATAGTCCCACTGTATGTCCGTTTGCTGGTGAAATATTTTGAACACTTCAATCAAATCCCCTCTAATACGTCTACCTTTTAAAGAGTGCAAATTTAAGTAATTTAATCTATCTGTATAAGACATTTGTACTATTGAATAAGATAATGTTGCTTATAGCCAGCCGACCGCAAGGCCCATCAGGCTGTGACATGTTTGACATTCTTGCAAGATTTTAGTAGCTCTTCTCTGCACTCTTTCGATTGCTATGACTGTCTTTTAAGTGTGGGTACCAGATTATATTGCCATATTCAAGATGCAGTCTAACCATAGCTTTATATAACTTTAAAAACGTTTCTTTATTTAGGTAAATAAAAGTTCTTTTTATGAATCCAATCATTTGGTTTGCTTTATTTATACACTTTTGAATGTGAGTATCAAAAAGTAAATCTTTATTAAAGATTACACCCAGATCCTTTTCTTCCTCACATTTCTGTACCAGCCTATTTCCACCATCTATTTTCATGTTGTATTCATGTTCTGGATTGTTTTTGCCAACATGCAAAACTTTACATTTTTCAACATTAAAATATAGATTCCACTTGTCTGACCAGTTTTGGAGGCAATTTAAATTTTCTTGCAGACTATTATAGTTATCTGATTTGTCATATATTTTTGTATCATCAGCAAAACTTTTACAAAAACCATTTACCTCATCTGGAAGGTCATTTATAAAAATAGTAAACAGTACAGGTCCTAAAATGCTCCCTTGGGGAATACCACTCATAACATCTTTCTAAGTTGGGTGCCGTAACATCGTAGGTCTGCTACACTTTGGACCGAACCCATCCCTTTTCAAGTTAGAACAGTAACAAAGCGAGTAGGGCAGCCTCCTAACAACATACGTCGGTCACTTTTGTCGTCTGCTGAGGCTGACTGACTAAGCTTAAGCTAGCCACAGCATCGTTTTCAGTTGACCGAATTTTCCTACTTTGAGCCATGTGATGTCACGATGACGCTTTTCATTTTCCCGGCAGGAGAGAGGCATTTCCGCGAAGCCTTTGTTTCCAACATGTCTCTCGAAGCGTGGTTAACGAAGTCATCGTCGCAAAAGCGAAAAAGCGTAGCAGAGGAGCAAGATCGAGAACGTATACAACTTTTGATGTTTATTTTGTTGTTTTTATTGTGACGATGTGTCTGTGACAATTGCAGTGCGCGTGCAGGGATGCAATTTTTTAACGTATATTTTGTTGTTTTTATTGTGGTGTAGGGTTCCCTTAATTTTAGCCTGATGGAAGGGGTCCCTGGGACCGGAAAGATTTTCACCCCAGCAGAAGCCCTGGATGTTTATACCCTTGAGTAATTCTATGTGTTCATACCCTTTTGTTTTAGTGTGCATATGATTATATATTTCAGTGCATGATATAGCCCCATATTTATAGTATGTGAAATCCTGTACAGCTTAAACTTTTTAGAGTATATGAAAGTAACCAAAAGCTTGCCACTACCATAGAAATGTTTTTCTAAACGCATATTCACTTGTTTTAAAACATCAGCAGTATGTCTGCCTAATCTGATGAATGTCTCGTCCATACATGCATCATCATAACTGCATTTTATGCTTTCTGTCCTCACTTTGTAAATTTCAGTAGACTAATATTTGCTTTTTCGGAAGTTTTTATGAAAAGGTATTAACCACCATTTTTATCTTCTACTGAAAGTTGGAAAATAAATATCTCTTTCAGTCTATTTTTTTATCCGCTTTACCCCAAAATCTCACTTTATTACCCTCATGCCTAACAGAACATCTGGCTTCGCCCCCTCCCACCACTCCCTTTTTGTCTCTCCTCCCAAGTTTTATTTGGTAATTTAAAAAGGAAAAATGAGTACTATTCCCCTGATGCACAAAGTGTGACCATGTAAAGCAGTCTGTTACTTTGAAATGCTTCTGGTGATTCCTTGTATATATATGATGCACAAATACACTGTATGGGGAGCCCTGAATCATTATTACCATCTTTGAAACAGTATTACTCCATGCAGTATTTTCATCCTCAGACCAATTCACTTCTTGAATTCTTAATATTTTTATGCCATTTCTCCCTCTAACCCAATGCATGCATTGTGTGAATGAGTGTGGGTCAATGAATCAGTCAATGTAAGCTCTGTGCGTGTGCATGTGTATGCACCCGCACATCACGCCATATGCAGTAAACATGTATCTGTTTAAAGGGGAAGGGGTATGGGTGTGTTGCTCACATGTATTCATTTAACACTGCTCCTGACACAATTCCTCTTTGAGGAGATATGGGGTTTCTGTTTTCTAAAGTTTACACAATGTCATTTCTCTTCTTCAGATCCCTGCATTCTCAATCTGCATTCACTGTTCAATGACATTCAGCAAACTACGGGCTTCAGAAAGAAAGGATAAATAGGCCTACACGGCAAAGAGAATATCAGCTCTGTAAAAACACACAAAGACACATCGACAGCAACAAAACTAACATTGGCACACGCCAACCGCTTTAAGTTACCCGTTAACCCTAAAAAGGTCGTGCAGCGGAATGGCTGCAAACTAAGAATCAAATTCTAAAGAAAGACGAAGACACCTCTTGTCCACAAAGCCAAAGAGTCACGCTGTCAACTAAATTATTGATCGATCAAGAATATGAGCCCAATGCCGTATGCGGACGGTGATAGCAACTGGCAACAGCCCGACTGACTCGGTGCGTACGAGTTTACTGTTCCATCCAGGAATACTGACGCGTCGCGTATTTCAAATCGTCGTTAATAACATATAAATCCAGAAACAGTACACACGCTATGGTTCATGACAGATACCGTAAATTAAACAAAAAGGTCAATATAAGTACATACAAACTCTGTATCTGCCGAGCCTTCATCTGCTTCATTGTCAAAATCTGCGCCGGCTCCATCGATATCCGAACCGTCAGACTCGTCATCATTTTGCTTCTTTCGACGCTTTTGCCTGTGCTTTACCGTCAGCATCAGAAGTTCTCTTTTTCGCAGGTGGCATTGTTTTTGTGAACAAGAGGCAGATAGAGCAAGTTTGCGTTAAATCAGTCACAAAAAACCGCGAAACAAAACCACATTGGCTTCCCCGCTTGGTCTCACTCTTTCACGCCACGTCCCGCAGTGGGTCACGAGAGTTTGTTTTGATTGGTTCTTTTATTGACCGCGGGATAACTGGCGTCTTGACAGGGACGTAGCTCTACCCAGGGACTTGACTTGACTTGACTTGGTCCCTTAGACGTCGGTCCGTAGGGGCACCCCTGAAGCAGTGACAACCATCCTTCTCCATTCCTCTCTGTTCTCCGCCCTCCGCAATGTGTCTCTCAGCCGCAGGCCTGTCCATTCCGTGATGTTATCCTCCATCTTTTCCTTTGTCGACCTCTTCGCCTTTGTCCTGGTACTGTGCCCTGCATGATTGTCTTGGCAAGGCCTGTTTGATCGTGTGATGTGTCCATACCATTTCAGTTTGCGTCTTTTTACTGAGGTTAGGAGATCGACATATGGACCAATTTCATTCACGATGCGCTTTTTAACTTCCACATTGCTGATGTGATCTCTGTATGAGATGCCAAGGAGTCGTCTGAAGCACCTCATTTCCATTGTTTGGATCTTTTTCTCAAGGTCTGATTTCAACGTCCATGACTCACAAGCATATAAGAATATCGCCATGACTAAGGATCGCATCAGTCTAATCTTTGAGCTGATGGAGATGTTTTTATTTCTCCAAAGAGGCGTTAGCTTAGATAGCGTAGCTGTGGTCTGAGCGACTCTTGAGATGATTTCAGGTCTTGATCCTTCATCTGAGATTGTTGCCCCCAAGTACTTAAATGTGTTGACTGGTTCAAGCTTTTTGCTGTTGATGGTTATGTCTTGGTAAAGCCGATTGGGTTGTTAGTCATGACCTTTGTCTTTTCCGCACTTATTTCCATGCCATAATCAGCAGAGGTTTATTGAGTCTGTTGATCAGGTGCACTAGCTCTTGTTCGTTTCCAGCTAGTCCATCTATGTCGTCGGCAAAACGGAGGTTGGTGATGATTCTCCCTCCAATGGTTACAGTTCCTTCATGGTCTTCTAGCGCATTGGTCATAATTCTCTCTCAAGGAAGACATTGAAAAGTGTGGGGAGAGTAGACAGCCCTGTCGCACCCCAACGGTAGTTCGGAACCACTCGCCTATGTTGTTACCGAAGAAAACGGCGCTGGTGGCTTTATTGTAGAGGCTTTCAATAGTTCCAATGAGGTTGGCATTGATGTTGGAGAGTTTCATTGTTGCCCATAATGCTTCATGCCACACTCGGTCGAAGGCCTTCTTGAAGTCTATGAATAGGCCTACGTGGTACAGATGTTGCTTGCTACCCAGGGGCCGTACAGCAAATTTGCTGTACGGTCCCTGCTCTAGGCTACCGTCGAGTGTAAGAAAGCGGACGTTCTGACTGGTATTCAAGAAAGCACCCTAATTCATCTACT
>JAFLJL010014546.1:20000-27500 GCA_018398815.1 Conus ventricosus | reverse complement strand
ATATGGGCCCGTCTACCTGGCGCCTAGAATGTTTGGGTTGAAGCTTATGTCCGAACAAATTGGCTGGCGACGGACCACACTTTGCTTGTGTTTTTTTTTGGGGGGGGAACCGTGACAATTTCCCCCCCTTTCCCCCCCCAAAAGACAAATGAAACCGCATTTCCAAAACAACGGTAAAAAAAAAAACAACAACCAAATTTTTGCTGACACACAGCTAAAACGGAAAGTTTGAAAAAAAAAACTTCACAAAAAAAGGGTTTAAATAAATTATAGGATAAAATTTTTTTTTTGAATCCCGCCCCAATGATTTAAAATCATTGATGTGCGCCCCTTGCTTTTTTTTTTTCGACCCATTTTATAACCCCCTCTGTGGCACCTATGAAAATCCCCCCTCCCCTGGGGGATTTGCCATATCTTCTTTTCAAAATTCTTATAAAAAAGAAACAATTTTAAATATCACAATCCATGACACTTCCAAGGAAACCCCCACCCCTCACTTTTGCAAATAAGGCATCACCACACAAGCACTGTATGCTCAAGCATAACAAAATTTACATGAAAAAATCTCACAAAAAAATTTAGAACCAAACCCAAACCCCCGGGGGAAAAGGAACCCAAAACCAATCAACATAACTGTAATAAACACAAAATTATAAAACACACCCCCCACCCCGGAAGGGACTGACTTCCTCTGAGGGGCGTTTTGCTAAAACCCCGCGCCCAAAATAGTCACCCCCGACATTCTGTCGCCCTTTGGAAAATGAAAACTGAAACCGGAAAACCTTTAGGGCTGCAATCCCGGGGGCCCCCCAACGCAGCACCTGCTTTTTTTTTCCAACAGGGGGGCCCCCTGCAAAATTTGAGTGTTTGGTGATCAGCCCCTCTATCACGAACTCCCCCCAAATAAAAGTATTTGTAAAATTTTTCTGAAACGGCCCCCCAACGCCAAACACCCCTTTCCCTCTACTTTGCGTACCCTTCTTCACACTTTGAAAACTTCCTGCTAGCATCCCTTTCACGGGGAAAAACTCGCCCCCTTTCATGTTTCCGGAAACAATACTGCACCTATCCCACCCCCCTTAAGCATCGGTCCGCAACAAAAAGGGTTTGGACATATCTGGTAGCTTCAAAATGGGACGGGGAACCTAGTTTTTCCCTAATACCGTCGGGCAGTTTTTGCTCTGCAGCTTTCTGCCCAAATTTCGACCACGCCTTTTTTTTCCCTGTCTTGACCAAACACTGAGAACTCGGGGATTGCTGCAAAATTTTTGGGAACAAACCCCCTATAGCCCCCCAAATAAAACCTAGCAAACCCCTGACTTCTGTTTTGGGTCTTTGGGGGGGGGGGTTTTCTCTGAATTCATCATTTTCCCCACCTTTCCTTTTTTTCCCCGGCTGCTTTGTGCGACCCCCAACAAAAAAACCTAGGAACTTTTAAACTGTCTACCCCTTCATACATGACACACCCCGGAGACTCTTCTCCGGAAACTCGGGGCAACAAAATGCCCCCTTCTTCCCTGGGTACCCCCTTCCCCCTCAAAAATGTTTGCTGTTTGCGCCTTTTTGTGCTGAGCTCAGGGCTGAATAAAATTTGCGGAGAAAATTCGAAAGGAAAAAGGGTTTTTTTTCCCATTCAAAAATCAATACGGTAACCCCCCGACCAAACCCTTTCCCGTGAGGGTGAATGGCCTTTTTCCAATGAAAATTCACCCAGCTTTTTGGGACCCGTGGGAAGCAGAACCAGGACTTGATTCCCCGCCTTGAGGGATTGTTTCCCTTTCCCTTTCCCCTGTCTTTTGCTTCTTTTTAAACGACCCTACCCTTTCCCTGAAAAATTTTCCCCTTTGAAACCCTTTAAAAACATCTCATACCTGTCCCCACCTTTGGAACGGGGCGAGTTTGGGGCCAATCAGCCCCAACACCCAAACTCCCCCTAAATTGTGTTAAATTTAAAAGGGGGGCTGTTTAAAAAGGGGAGCCTTCCCCCTTAAACCCACCCCTTGTGGCTGACCTTTGAAAAACACCACATGACATGCAAAAAACCTTAAATGTCTGCCATTGTTTCCGGGCCAAAGAAAATCACGAAATTGGGGTCAGCTGTTTTGCTTTTGGGCCCAATGACCCCGGGCCCCCATAAACGACTGGGGAAACCCCCCCCTGCCCATACATTCACGAAAACCCGGGGGGTACCTCTAAAGAGTGGTCACCTACCTTTTTTCCCCCCCTTGGTGAACACTCGGAAACAACCCCCCCGCCTTTAAACAAGAATTCTTTCTCACCTCCACAAACCCTCCTTTTTTCTCTCCACCCCCTTGCCAATTTCCCCCAAGATTTCACGGCGAAGGGTCTTTTTCCGCGCGGGCCCAAAAACTCATCAGGCAAACCACATCATCCCCTGATTTTCCTTCCGGAACGACAAACCGGTTTTTTCAACCTTTTCCCCCTTCTTGCTCCTTTTAAAAAAAACCCCCGGCCCCGGTGCAGTCAAAAACTCAGGACCCCCCCCGGAAACCCCCCTTCCCCCTTGGAATTTTTCCAAGGATCAAATCATGAAGGGTTTCTCCATCCCCCAACGCAGAAAAAACCCCGGGAGAAGAAAGGGGGTACGTACTTCAATTTTGGGCAACTGGAAACTCCCTCACAGGGGGAAAATCGATTAAAAAAAAAGGGGTCTGGTTTTTGGCCCTTCCAAACCCCCTTTTCCCCCCCGACCACGTTTTTTCGTAAAAAACCCCGGGGAAATGAAAAAACCCCCAGTGCCGAAAACACTTAAACCCCCCTGTTTTGGCCCAAATTTCCACCCTTCTTCCACTGGTAACAAACCACTCGGGCCTAGTGCCCTCCATCCCGGAAAACTGACTGCTGTCCAGGGGCTAGCCATGGGCCTGCACTCCACCCTCTTTAACTGAATCCCTTTTGGGGCCACTGCAGGTCGTTTTTCCCCTTTACGACCCCCTTTTCCAACCTCTTGCAAGGCTGCTGCCTTCTGGGAAACCCATGCGACAGTTTCCCCCCCCAAAATGTCCCTTCTTGTGACAAATGAAAAACCTAATTCCCTTTGGGCCCCTTCCTTCGCCCCCCCACCGGGGTTTTCAGACTTTGCAAAAACCCCCTGGGCTCCTTGGGACTCTTCCACCCCGTGGCCAAACACCTTTTTTTTCTCCTGCACCTTTTGGGCCCCAAAAGTGCCCTCCCATAAAACCTCTGCGAACTTCAGCAACCCCCTCCTGCTTCTCCCGGCTGTCTCTCTTTTAAATGTATGGTTTTAAATCAGGGCCGCAACCTGACAAAAAACTGTTTCCCTTTATAACTAACTCTTTTAATTCAGCGAAAATCCTTTTTCGTACCACTCAACCCCTAACCATTTATCAAAATATTTATCTAAACGTGCAAACCAAAAAAGAGTTTTACGTCCCCACCTGCTTGTTTAAATTTTGCTGAACAAAATTTTTTCCTGAACCCCTCCTCTGTGAGGTCCAAAATCCTTTTATCAACGATTCCTTCACAGCGGGGGGGTGGGGAAATCCGACTGTTTTTTCTGCGGGGAACCAGTAAAAATTTGTAATGCCCTTTCCCCCCCATTTAAAGCCCGACAAAATGACTGCCCACCCCTTCCCGGAGGCCAACCCTGACGGGGCGCAAAAAGTTTCGAAAAAGACTTGTTTTTCATCAAACGAATCGGTTTTCCCTTCCCAAAATTTTTGCAAAAATTGGGGGCGGGGGGGAAAAATGCGGGCCAGTCACTTGGGAAAAAGGGGAAAAACCATCCTCGTTTTTCTCCCTTTGTTTTCTCAAAAATTTTCTAACTCAATTTTAACCTTTAAAAAAACCCCCCCCCCCCCTTTTTTTCCTTCCTTCTTCTTTCTTTTTTCCTGCGTTTTGCTAGTCCCGAATCCTTAATCTTTTTTTGTTTTCCGCCCCCCCCCCCTTCCCCCCTTTTCCTTTTCCTTTTTTTTTCTGTTTTTTTATTCTTTCTTTTTTTCCCCGCGCTTCCCCCTTAAAAATTTTTTTTTTTGGGTTTTCCCCGCTTCATTCTTTCTTTTTTCCCCGCCTCGGGAAACTTTTGGGCCCCTTTTCCCGTCGCAAATTTAATGCCCCCCCCGGGGTTTTTTTTTTGCGCCCTTCATCTCTTTCCATCTTTTTTTGGTTTTTCCCAAAAAGAATGCACGGGAACCATCTCCTGAGTAAACCCCAGAAACACGAGCGAAAGCTCCCCAAGGTTTTTCAAAAAAGGGGTTTTTTCTTTTTCCGCCTTTCTTCTTTTTTTTTTTTTTTTTTTTTTTGAAACAAGAATTTTAAATACTTTCGACACCACCTTGGGGGTTACCGACACGAGTGACGTAATAGCAAATCCTATGAATGGGTGGGAAAATTTGCTTTGGGGCAACGTAATTATTTTTTAAAAAGACGCCCCCGCGCCTGACCCAAAATATGAGAGCGAATTAATTTGGCAATTTTGGCGAAAAAAAGTACTCTGGGGCTGAAAAAGCCAACCTAGTATTAACTATCTTGGAAGCAAATGCCAAGCCCATTTTTTAACCCATCTTTGGGGAAAATACAGTAAGACAAAACCCCTTTTCTTAGGATTAAAAATACTTGAATCCCACCCAGCTTCCCCTCTGAGAAGTTGAAACCCAATTTAATACCTTTGGGGCCCGGGAAAATCCCCGGGAGGCCCCGCCAATAAATTGTCAACCTCGGGTGATGTCAGTGGAGGAAGGACTAGCGCACAGCCCAAACACACTCACAGCTTGCTTACAATCTCATTCATATATCATGCATTCGTCACATCAAACCACTAGTAAAGTCTATAACTTTACTACACATGATCATAGAACGAAACATCAATGCATATGGAATCAAATGAAATAAAACATTCTCTCTTTCCTGAACTTCACAAAATCATTTATCTAAAACATCATTAACTAACCCGGGTATAAATAGATTTTTACTTTACCTGGCCAGGTGATCTTAACTATTCACGAATCACTGTCTTTTCTTTTCCTTTTTTTTTTCTTTTCACTGTCACTTTCACAACACGACACAACTGCTGGCACTGGTATTGGTCTGCTGGCACCGGCGTTGGTCTGTGGAACTGCTTGACGAAGTGACGCTGCCAGGTATGAGGTCGAACCCCGTTAGGATGGAACAGTGACTATCAACATCGATCTGTTTCTCCTTTCTTCTTCCTGCATTAACGCATGCACTCTCTCTCTCCTTCTAGTCTGCTCTATCAAATGGACATGGTTGCTTTTCTTTTCTTTTTTCTTTTCTTTCTTTTCCTCTTCATTAGTTAGCAACTCTCTCTCTCCACATCTCTCCCTAGTCCTTCCTCTGCAGACTATCTCATGCTAATCTCTCAACTTGGTTCTCTTCTCTCCTCCCCTCATCTCTCTGCTTCTCTCTCATCAGAGCTTACACAGAACTTCTTCCTCTCTCTCTGTCTCTCTCCGTTCTTTCTCCCCCTCGTTCTCTCTCATCTCCCTGCCTTCCTGTAGGCGAGAGCCTACTCCCCGAACTCCTTCCTCTCTCTCTCTTCTGTTCGTTTTTCTTCGTTCCCTCCTCTCTCTCACTCACGCATTACTTTATGCCCTCACTCCGTGTCCAAGGGCCAGTACCATTGGTCAGTATTTTTACCGCCTGATACCCGAAGTTATCTCCCTCTAATTCCATTGGATATTCAAATCATGACAGTCACGCCTACACGCCTTACTCTCTGTGGTGGTCAATTGTCATTTAATTGATTAGCTAGATTTCACCCCCCACCACGCACTACCTTCCCCCCTTTCCTACTTAACTGGCGCCGTGTGGCTTAAGTCGTGGGCACTGGTCACTCTAAATTGGCTAGATGAGTCTGGCCCAGGCACTGAGATCGGTCCGGCAGACATCGAGGCGTCGGTCAAACGGCTTAGTCTGTCTGGGTGGACCGGACCGTCTCCGTGGAGCCTCTCCGCTAAGCTTAATTGGCTGGACCCGACATATGGCCCGTCTACCTGGCGCCTAGAATGTTTGGGTTGAAGCTTATGTCCGAACAAATTGGCTGGCGACGGACCACACTTTGCTTGTGTTTATTTTTGACCGTGACACAAACAAACAAACAAAACAAGGTCAATTCAGCTACTCCAGGCATTGAATGCTGCAGAAGACGATGTCTTTCTTCATGACGGGTCTTTCTTCAGGGGGGATCAGAGGTTCGGCTTCCCCGCTGTGTTGACGACGATAAGCGCGCGAGAAATAGAACAGCAGGCGACAGTCAGCAGACACATAGCCGCCGCTACATATCCACGTCCGTGAAGCATAAAACCTTGAAAAGAAAAGGGGAAAATTAAAATAGAAAAAGAAAAAAAAAAGGAAAAGAACGCTCGCACGCGCACGCACACACACACACACACACACACACACACACACACACACACACACACACACAGCTACAACCCCCCCCCCCCCCCCCCCCCCCCCCCCGTAGTACGTGCGCACTCGTGTGAGTGTGTGTATGTGAGTGACTGTTAATGACATGTGTGCCCAGACACCTATACAAAATTCTTAACTAGAATAAATTTTATTCCTTTAATTTTGTGCAGATACAAAACAAAAAAGCAAACGAAACAAAATTGAAAATGAAATGAGGCAGGGAACAGTAAACAATAAACAGTAAACAAGTGGGGTAACTTTGCTCCCATAAGAAAACCTAACACAACGTAACTTTTATTCAAGACTGGCTCAGCCTTTTACACTTGAATAAAGTCAGACAAATACAAAACAAAACAAAACAAAAAATCCACAAACGAACCCCAATCATTACAAACTTTCAATTCGAAATCCCACTTGTCACAGTATTTTGTTCGCAAATAGTTTTCGAACAGAACATAAAAGTATAAGACACAACCATTGTGAATAGTATACAATTCTGTTAAAAGAAAGATTTCAATTAATGTACATATATCTTTTAATAATATTTGATTTTCTTAGAACTGAGTTATAGCTGATTTACAGCCTGCAAATGTAAGAAAATGAAAGTTCACACTATCCTTTTCCTTAAAAACCTTGTGAGACAGCAAATGTCCATTTTCATTGAAAACAAAAAATCATGAGCAAGATAAAACACATCTTTGTTGTCAGGAATTTTCATTATCATTTTTGTCTGAAATATGTTTGATTAAAAAAAAAAAGAATGACATTTTCAAATGGTGTTATGTTTCTATTCTCATCGAATTTTAATTTGGGTATAGTAGCAGAGTGATCTTTTCTGTATCCACATTCCGTGCCTTGTCTAGTATTCGACATAAAAGAAGGTGTCCTATTGAAAGGAAAAGCGTCGAGGTGAACGGGAAGATAACCCAGTGAATGGAAAGAATAGCTCAGTTGGTAGAAGCGCCGGACTCGTAATCTCTCTCTTTCTCTCTCTCTCTCTCTCTCTCTCTCTCTCTCTCTCTCTCTCTCTCTCTCATCTCTCTCTCTCTCTCTCTCTGTCTCTCTCTCTTCTCTGTCTCTCTCTCTCTT
>JAFLJL010014546.1:0-15000 GCA_018398815.1 Conus ventricosus | reverse complement strand
GTTGCTACTATTACTACTTCTACGACGACTACTACTACTACAAATACTATCACTACTACTACTACTACTACTACTACTACTACTACTACTACTACTACTACTATACACTATGCTGCTACTATTTCTACTACTACTACTACTCCTACTCACCCAAAGTAGTAGTAGTAGTAGTAGTAGTAGTAGTAGTAGTAGTAGTAGTAGTAGTAGTAGTAGTAGTAGTAAATGTGCACTGCTGTGGTGTTTGCCGCTGAGTATCACAACGTACACGTCACTGTCTTGGGTGAGTAGGAGTAGTAGTAGGAGTAGTAGTAGGAGTAGTAGTAGGAGTAGTAGTAGTAGTAGTAGTAGTAGTAGGAGAAATAGTGACGTGTACGTTGTGATACTCAGCAGCAAACACCACAGCAGTGCACATTACTACTACTACTACTACTACTACTACTACTACTACACTACTACTACTACTACTACATACTGCTTCCTCTTCTTGTTCTGCTGCTGCTGCTACTACCACTACTACTAGCACTGCTACTATACTGCCTGCTACATACTGTTACTACTATTGCTACTGCTGCTGCTACTACTACTACTATTACTGCTGCTCCTGCTGCTGCTGTTGCTGTTGCTACTACTTCTACCACCACCACCATCACCATCACCACCACCTCCACCAATACTATTACTATTACCACAACAACAACAACAACAACTACTACTACTGCAACTACTACTACTACTACTACTTCTACCACCCGAGAGGAAAGCCCAGAGAGTGACGTGTACGTTGTGATACTCAGCGGCGAACACCACAGCAGAGCACACGCCCAGAAGAATTCCCAGGATGGCGAAACCCACTCTACCACACATCGAACAATCAGTAGAGCTGGGCATCATTGCTATTGATGATGATGATGATGATGGTGTTGTCGTTGTTGTTAATGTCGCTGTTGGTGGTGCTGTTTGTTTCTTCATGCTTTTCGTTTATTTTAAATTTCCCTTTTTTTTTCCCCAGTTGTTCTTTTTCCAGTTCCAAAAGAACCCGCAGTCTTTTCTTTTAATTTCTTTTATTTTCCAGTTGTTCTTTTTCCACTTCCGAAAGAATCTTTTTTTGTTGTTGTTTGGTCTCCCTTTTGTTTATTTATAAGTTCTATTGACCTGGAAACTGAAACGGGAACTGAAATGACAGCTCTTGAAATTGATATTTAAAGAAAAAGTTATTGCTTTATGTCTTTCCTCTTTTTTCCTTTTTTCCTTTCTTCCTTCTGTCCTTTGTTTTTGTTTTCTTCTAATCTTCTCTCTATCTTTGTTTTGATGTCTGCTTTCTTTTCCCCCTTTTTTTTCGGAGCGTAGGGGAAGGTCACATTTTTTATCTTTGTTTTCTTTTCTTTTCTCTTCTTTTTTTTTTTTGCAATTTCTTTTTTCTCCTTTCTCTCTTTTCCTTTTTTTTTCTTTTTTTTTTGTTTCTTCCTTTCTTTTTTTTTCCCCTCTCTCCCCCCCCCCCTCCCTTTGTCTTCTTCTTGTAAATATTTCTTTTCTCTTCTTTTCTTTCTGCTGGTCAGTTTCTTGATGAGGACACAAAGAACGACGTGTGTGTCAGTCTCAATGGCGAGGCTTCCCCCTCTTCCTCTTCTTCTTGTCGTTGCTGTTAGATTGTTTTCGCTTTAGGAGGATTCCTTCTTCTTGTCTCTCTTTTTCACCCTGTCTTGTACACTCATCATCTGTTAGGGCAAACCAGTGTTTCGGGAAGTACTGGGTTGTGCTCCGGTGGCTGGAGAAAAAGAAGGTGTGGGTAGGGACGGCTCGTGGCGTGGATTGGGTTGAGTGTGTGACTGCTTTGCCCTTTAGGAACAAAAAGGTCAAGGACTACCTGGCCGGTCCCGTTCCACCACGCTCACTCACCGTTCCCCCCCCCCTCCTCCCGCCCGCCCCTCTCCCCCTCCTTCCCCTCCCCCCCCACCCCCACCCCTCTGCAGCCAACCAGCTGCGTTCCCACCTTCCGTCTGCCACTCCCTGCCTTATTCTTTGCCCTTACACAGACACAGACACATACAAACACACATAAACACCACACACACACACACACACACTGGCATGCAGCCTCTCTCTCTCTCTCGCTCGCTCGCTCGCTCGCTCTCTCTGTCGTGTAAACCGAAGTACTGTGGTGTACAAGTCCTCGCCTATTGTTACAAATATGCCATGTGGTTTTCCTACTATCTTACACATGTTTCACTTCCAGTACAAAATAAGCTTGTGACGCTTCATCTCCTTAACGTGGTGTGTGTGTGTGTGTGTGTGTGTGTGTGTGTGTGTGTGTGTGTGTGTGTGTGGTGTGTGCGTGCGCGCGCGTGCGTGCGTGCGTGCGTGCATGTGCGTGTGTGTGTGTGTGTGTGTGTGTGTGTGTGTGTGTGTGTGTGAGTGTGACTTTCACCCTGTGTGGGCAGTGCTGATTCCATGATAACTAAGTGGATTTGAACAACATATATAACAAAAAACTTCGTAAAAGTGCAAGACTGTGTGCCTTAGAGAAAAGAGACTGAACAAAGCCTCTGCAGCAGGAGACTTCCAGAAAAAACAACAACTGCTGTTTACTGCGAGTGAGGCAATAATTTGCACTACCAACTCGTAGTTACAAATGCGGCTACGTGACTTGTGCATTTGTGTGTGTGATTTTTTTTCTCTCTCTTTTTAAAAAATATTGTTTTGTTGTTTTCATTTTGAGTTGTTGGTTCTTTGCTTTTTTTGTCTTAAGTTTTATTTCACTTATTTCCTCTTCTTCTATCCCCTTAATTGTGATTTTGCTTTAGAAGTGCTTCCTTTGTGAGTGAGTGTATAATTTTTATTTTCATTTTAGAAGAAGTGTGTCCATAAGAATACCATCTGACCGAGGAGCTTACGGACATAATTATACTGTGAAGAGTTTGCTTTCTTCTCATACGCATCTGGTTTCCTAAAAGTTGTTACTCTGTGTGAACTATCCCCATTTCCCTTTTCTTTTATGTGGTCTTATTGTGTTCCTTGATAATGTAAATTATGTCGTTCTTTTCTTTTTATGTGGTCTTATTGTGTTCCTTGATAATGTAAATTATGTCGTTAAGCTTGTATTCTTATGCGACTCTCTCTCTCTCTCTCTCTCTCTCTCTCTCTCTCTCTCTCTCTCTCTCTCTCTCTCTCTCTCTCTTCTCTCTCTCTCTCTCTCTCTCATGGTTCTGCTGGAATGACTTGATTTATTATCTATGTGACATCCCTCCCCCTCCCCTTACCCGTAGTGACTGGGCTGTCATTATGCTTTTTTTTTCTTTCTTCATTTGTGCTTTATTTTCATTTTTTTCCCCTGGTGCTTCAAAATCGATGTCTTGCATCTCCTTGGTATTTTTTTGATTGTCAGATTGTTCTAAACATGCTCTTTTTCCGCTCTCCACTCTCGCCTCTTTCTCCCTCTCCCCCCTCCCTCCCTCCCTTCCGCTCTCTCTCTCTCTCTCTCTCTCTCTCTCTCTCTCTCTCTCTCTCCCCTCTCTCCCCTCTTCTCTCTCTCTCTCCTCTTCCTTCCTGCATGCACTCCTTTCGCTCCTGCGTCTCTGCGTCTCTCATGTCTCTGTCTCTCTCTCTGTCTCTCTGTCTGTCTCTCTCTCTCTGTCTCTCTCTCTCTGTCTCTCTCTCTCTTCTCCCTCTCTCTCTCTTTCTCTCCTTTTACTCTTTCTTTTCTTTTTCATTTAAAAAAAAATTCCGCATCCTGTTTTAGTTCTAGCCACTTTTTTGCATGCTTCGTTTGTTGCCTTATCTTATTTTGCATTGCTGACCCTACTCAGGCCGAGGACTGGATGTGAAAAAAGCACATCAGTGCTTATCTATTATCCTCGTAAATAAAGAATTTTGTCTCCTCCCTCTCTCTCTCTCTCTCTCCTCTCTCTCTCTCTCTCTCTCTCTCTCTCTCTCTCTCTCTCTCTCTCTCTCTGTGACACACACACACACACACACACAACACACACACCACACACACACACACACACACACACCACACAAATCCTCTAAGCTCCGCTCCCTCCCCTGCCCCCCCCCCCCCCCCCCCCCCCCCCCCCCCCCCCCCCCCCCCCCCCCCCCCGCGCTCTAGTTCCAACCGCCGATAATCCTTCTCTTCCGCTTCACAGGGCAATTACTTCCCCTTCTTGTTTTTCCTTTTTTCCCCCATCTCCTCCCTTCTCTCCCCGCCCACCCTTACCCTAGCCTCTGCTCCGCCCCTCCCCCATTCCCTCTGTCCCCCCCCCCCCACCTCTCCAAGACCGCCTCTCTTGCCTTCCTGAAGCCCCTCCCCACGCACCCCCCCCGCCCCCGTTCCCTCCCTTCCCCCTCTCCCGCCCACCTCCACTTTGCCCCAGCTTGTCCGGTGCTATTCCGTTTACCTCCTGGTCACCACAGACTGGTGGTTGTCCGGTGCTATTCCGTTTACCTCCTGGTCACACAGACTGGTGGTTGTCCGGTGCTATTCCGTTTACCTCCTGGTCACACAGACTGGTGCTTGTCCGGTGCTATTCCGTTTACCCCCTGGTCACACAGACTGGTGGTTGTCCGGTGCTATTCCGTTTACCTTCTGGTCACACAGACTGGTGGTTGTCCGGTGCTATTCCGTTTACCTTCTGGTCACACAGACTGGTGGTTGTCCGGTGCTATTCCGTTTACCTTCTGGTCACACAGACTGGTGGTTGTCCGGTGCTATTCCGTTACCTTCTGGTCACACAGACTGGTGGTTGTCCGGTGCTATTCCGTTTACCTCCTGGTCACACAGACTGGTGCTTGTCCGGTGCTATTCCGTTTACCTCCTGGTCACACAGACTGGTGCTTGTCCGGTGCTATTCCGTTTCCCTCCTGGTCACACAGACTGGTGGTTGTCCGGTGCTATTCCGTTTACCTTCTGGTCACACAGACTGGTGGTTGCCCGGTGCTATTCCGTTTACCTTCTGGTCACACAGACTGGTGGTTGTCCGGTGCTATTCCGTTTACCTTCTGGTCACACAGACTGGTGGTTGTCGGTGCTATTCCGTTTACCTTCTGGTCACACAGACTGGTGGTTGTCCGGTGCTATTCGTTTACCTTCTGGTCACACAGACTGGTGGTTGTCCGGTGCTATTCCGTTTACCTTCTGGTCACACAGACTGGTGGTTGTCCGGTGCTATTCCGTTTACCTTCTGGTCACACAGACTGGTGGTTGTCCGGTGCTATTCGTTTACCTCCTGGTCACACAGACTGGTGGTTGTCCGGTGCTATTCCGTTTCCCTTCTGGTCACACAGACTGGTGGTTGTCCGGTGCTATTCCGTTTACCTCCTGGTCACACAGATGGGGGTTGTCCGGTGCTATTCCGTTTTACCTTCTGGTCACACAGACTGGTGGTTTTGTACGGGTGGTTGAACTCTGGGGGACAGAGGAGATTGAGGGCAATTTCCAGTTGTATTTTTGTGTGCGCGTGCGTACGCGCGCGCGCGCGGTGTGTGTACAGATTGGTGGCTTGTACGGGTGGTTGGATTAATAGGGGACAGAGGAGACTGAGGACGTTTGTAGGCAATTTGCAGTTGTGCGTGCGTGCGCGCGCGTGTGTGTGTGTGTGTGTGTGTGTGTGTGTGTGTGTGTGTGTGTGTGTGTGTGTGTGTGTGTGTGGTGTGTGGTGTGTGTGTGTGTGTGGGGTGTGTGTGTGTGTGTGTGTGTGTGTGTGTGTGTGTGTGTGGTGGTGTGTTTTGTGTGTGTGTGTGTGTGTGTGTGTGTGTGTGTGTGTGTGTGGTTGTGTGTGTGTGTGTGTGTGTGTGTGGTGCGTGTGGTGCGTGTGTGTGTGCGTGTGTGTGTGTGTGTGTGTGTGTGTGTGTGTGTGTGTGTGGGTGTGTGTGTGCGCGCGTGTGTGCGTGCGTGCGTGTGTGTGTGTTGTGTGTGTGTGTGTGTGTGTGTGTGTGTGTGTGTGTGTGTGTTCGTTCTTCTGTTTAACGTCTGTTCACTTTGAGTGATATTAGACGTGAATGAATGAAGAGAATGTCTGAAGGAATGAATGATTAAGTGAATAATCCTATATGTTATATAAGCGTGTATGTATGCCTTTATATGTGAGTGTATACGTGTATGTATCTATATGTGTATCTAAATAAACAACAAACAAACAAACAAGGAATCTTAAATACAACAATTAATGGGTTAAATGAACAGAAGATATAGATCTAACATATAGCAATAAAACAAAAATCCTTCACTATCTAAACTTTAGAGTGAAGGATTTAAATGCAGGCCATCATTATATAAACGCACTATGAACTAACACAAAACAACCTAAAGAAAAAAAAACCCAATCGGACTATGAAATAAGTGTTCAGCAATTTCGATCAGCAGAAAGTGGTCCGAAAGTATATCTTGCAAGTTTTTTTCAGAAAAATTATTAGATTTTAATGATGTTGGTAAGAAAGTAGTTAACTTGCTACAATTAAATAAAATATGGCTCAATGTTATTTCTTTACCACAAATACAATTAGCATTTTTTACTAAACTTTGTTTTTAAAGCATTTAGCTTTAATCGAATGTCACGAGTTTGTCACGAGGCTACGACGTTCGACCCACCTAGGGTGGCGGAATTCTTATTTGTTTATTGTCGTTGCTGTTGTCGTGTAGCCGTCCCTTAGGGTGGCTTGTGGTGCAGTTGCACCTTGGTGTGGTTCAGATCAACTTCGGTTTGCTTTCTCTCTCTCTCTCTCTAATTCCACCGCCCGTGCTATTCATCCTGCAAGTTCACGGGTGGCCGGTACCTTTCTCTCGAACTTTCTGTCTGTGGGCCCTCTCCCCTGTCTTTTTACCTGTCGCACGTGCTTCGTTTCTTTTAGTTTGAAGTATGCTCACTCTGTGACGCAGCATGGCATGTTGGCCGCCATTGCTGAGGGAGGTTAGCTCTTCACTCGAGCGGAAGATGTCTCTGGGGGCGCCTGCTCCAGTCCTGGTTCTTTACCTTATCGTCGAGAGTACAGTCAGTCTTTCAATTCCTGCAGTCGGCCTGTAGGAGAGGGACATCATTTCTTCTGTTTCCGCATCTTCGCCTCTGTCCTCTCGACTGGACAGAGGGTAGAGAGAGTCCTTTGACCCGCCTCTTCGGGGTCACCCACGGGTAGCTGGTAAGCATCAGTTTCGTGGTCTGTTTGTTTTGGTTTGTTGTTGTGAGCCGGCTTAGTCTTCTCTTTTGCGCAATTTTCTTTTGTTTTCGAAATTGTAAGAGAAATATTGTGTGAGGACCTTTTCTCTGGTTAATTCCATCTTTAACCTGGCCATTCTAAATTATTTCCAAAATTCTTTCTCCTGTTTATGTATCTGGTGATGCGGTAGTCGGTGGGGAAGGGAGAGAACTGGTGATTCAGGGTTGGAACTTGCTTGGTCTCGCTCGTCCGCCCCTGTCACATTCGCCGGACTTCTATCCTTCGGCCACCGTCTGTTTGTGTGTGCAAGGAGAGCGAGTTTTATGTTCACGAGCGTGCGTGCGCATGATTTGTCGTTCGGATGCGTGGTTGGAGATTTGTGTTATTTTGAAATGTGTTTATAAAATGTGACAGTTGTGCCATTGAATTATTATTTGCAAATGTGGTGGCAGTTATTAAGCGATGGTCGCTGTGTTGATTTATTTCTAAGGAAGGAAAACGTTAAGCGTGAGTGAGAGAAGGGTGAAGATAATTCATATTTGTTTTATAACCTGTTGATTTAATGCAGTCTTTTACCTGCATCGTGTGAGAAGACTTGATTCAATGGGTTTACTGTGTGCATTGAATACACTTCCCCTCGCCCATCATGCGAGTGGCTAAGACTTGACAGCAATGGTCAGACGGTACTGACGGCAGGGTTCCAGTACCCTTCTTCCTTCCTCCTTCCTTCTTCTTTTCCTCCTCTCCGACTCTCCTCCCAGCTACGTCCTCCCCCCTCCCGGGGGCTTCACCTGGGCACGAACTGGATGGTGCCACGTGCTGGTCGAGGCCACGTTCTGGCTGAGACCACGGACGAGATGGTGCCACGCGCTGGTCGAGGCACGCCTTGGTGGGGGACCGTGGATGTAGGGGAGCCCGCCGTCTCGACTGGCCGGCCTGGACCCCGTCCAGGACCTCCAGTAACAGCTACGTCCCCCCCCCCCCCCCCCCCCCCCCCCCCCCCCCCCGGGACACGCTCTTCACTGCCGCTTGGGAGTCGAGGGTGTCGGCTTGGGCGACTCCCTGCGAGAACCAACCGGCTCGGAGCACCTAGTGCGACAGGGGTGCTCCCTGCGGACTTGACAGGGGCAGGGATGTGGACGCACTCCGTGGTGTGAGAAAGGGTCAATACTGGAAATATTTCTTTATGATTGTGTACGTCGTATGGTGAAATATTTATTTATATCGTGCATGTTGTGGGTGGGGAGGCTTGATTGCGATTGTGCATGTTGTGTGCGTTGGAGTGCTTGTCGTGATTGTGCATGTTGTGTGCGTTGGAGTGCTTGATCGTGATTGTGCATGTTGTGTGCGTTGGAGTGCTTTATTGTGATCGTGCATGGTGCGTGTGTTGGAATGTTTATTTTGCTGGTGTGAATAATGGGGTGTTGTATCGAAATTTTATTGTGTGGTCTCTTGCGGAGCGTGTGAGGTCAGTCACTCCCTTCATTCCCACCTAGACGATCCTGTCAGGGCAGACCTCCAGGGGTCGGTCGTGACAATTGTGGGGGGCTCGTCCGGGATGTGAAGGGCTCTGGCTGTCTCTCTCTCGTTTCGCAGAGTACCTGTTTAGTTTTGTCTGTTTTGTATATGTTAGTCAGTTTGTCGTGTCTGTTCGTGGGTGGTTGGCTGGGTGATCTAGAGTGAAGGGAGTCTTTTTGGTGGCCTGAGGGAACATCCGGCGTGACTCGGGAGTTGAGGTGAGACCAAGGGGAGTCGACCGCGCCCAGGCCTCCTTCCCCCGGGTACCTCACGCAGGTACGGCCGTAAGTCTTGCCTTTCTGTTGCCGCTCAGTCTTCCATTCCTGTTTTGTATTTAGCCAGTTCTTGTTTTTTTTTTCTCTACCGGATTGTTGAGTACAGGGGGTTGTATCGGACGCTAGTTTTTTTTTTTTCTCTCTCCGGATTCGTCTGCTAGGTTTTTGTTTTGTTTTTTTTTTTCCGGCCAGCCCCACCGCACTGTTGCTCGTGCTGTAGAGCGCGGTGTTGCCAGAGTGGGGGCAGCCGGACATAGTTTTTTTTTTTTTTTTTTTTTCGGTGAGCCCACCGCACTGTTGCTCGTGCTGTAGAGCGCGGTGTTGCCAGAGTGGGAGCAGCCGGAACTTGTCGCACACACGACACACACACATACACACATATACACACGCCCTAAAATATTTGTTTTTTTTTTCTCTAGTGGAATTTTTTTTTCCTGTATTTGGAAAACTGTAGGATATTGTTGTCATGGCGACGTCCGGCGCTGGTGGTGTGGCGACGCGTGCGTCGAAGAAGAAGGGTATTCAAAATGTTACTGTAGTCCCTACTATTAGTACCAGTACTTCGACTACGGTAACTTCTACCTATTCCAGTGCTGTAGCAGGTAGCCCAGTGAGTACTTTTACTACCTCTTCGCTGGGGGGTCTCCCTGTCGAGACCCCGACTGGCACTTCCGCTCGGAAGCGTCAGAGTTATAGCGAAGCAACTGTGGGCTTCTGTTGAGTCGCAGAGACCGAAACCTTCCCCTCTCCAGGCTTCCCTCGTAAGGGGCATGCCCCAGAAGACTTTCCTTATGGGAAAGTCGAGACCCAAGGGGACGGGTCAGACGGATCATCATCCCGTGTGGGGAGTGGTGAACCCCGCCCAGGACATCACTTCCGTCCTGATGTTTCTAGAGCGACAGCGACGGGAGGATGAGGCCCAACTTTAGGGAAGAGGTTGCTAGGCAGGAAGCTCTCCGTAGGGAGAGGCAGTCAGGCAGGAAGCTCTCCGTGGGGAAGAGCGTAGAGAGGAGGCCGCTAGACAGGAGGCTCTGCGCAGAGAGGAGACTGACAGACAGGAGATTATGCATGGGGAAGAGGCTATGCTGCGCAGAGAAGAGGCTGCCCGACAGGGGGCCCCTTCGTAAGGAAGAGGCTGCTAAGCGTAAGGAAGAGGCTGCTCAGCGTAAGGAAGAGGCTGCTCAGCGTAGGGAGGAGGCTGCTAGACAGGAGGCTCAGCGTAGGGAGGAGGCTGCTCAGCGTAGGGAGGAGGCTGCTAGACAGGAGGCTCAGCGTAGGGAGGAGGCTGACAGGCAGGAAGCCCTCCGTAGGGAAGAATAGACAGGATGGAGGCTCTGCGTAGGGAGGAGATGGAACAACTTCTTTCGCGGCCTCCCGCTTCTGTAAACCAGGCGGTTAATCACCAGGCAGGTGATAGAGTTAGAGGCCCAAAGTTAAAGTTTCCCAGAGTTCAGACCTAGTGAGGACATTGATATGTTCTTAGAGCATTTCGACAAGGTTGCTTGTTCATACCAATTGTCTGAGGAGCAAAAGGCTATGCACCTTTTTTTGGATTATCTGGTGCTGCAAGGGAGGTGTGCTCACTCTAAATGAAGGTGCGTCTTATGCAGACATGCAGTTGGCTTGCGTAAGCGTTTCCCCTTTTACCCAGAGACCTACAGGAGGAAGTTTAGGTCCATGAAGAAGAATAATGATGAGACCTTCGTGCAGTTTGGTGATAGGCTGCGCAAGACGCTTAGGGTACTGGCGTCAGTTAGCTAAGTTGGAGCTGGAGGATCTGATCCTCATTGAACAGCTCCCCAACACTGTGTCCCAGAGTTGAGGATCCGGATAGGCGAGACAGCACCTCAGGATTTCGCGGCTGCGATTCACACAGCTGAGGTGTTTGCTGAAGCTCGCAGGGCTTATGGGCATCGCCCAGATACGGAGAGGAAGCCCTCACAGGATTTAATAGCAATAAGGTGCCGACAACTGCTAGCGGGTCTAATAAGGCAGACAGTCCATCGGGGACCTCAGCACCTCGATTTTGTTTTCTTTGTGGTCGTCCTGGCCACATCAGGAAAGATTGCCTAGAGCTGCTGGTAGTCATGGGGCTAGTCCTTTCCACATCCTCGCGCCTCGGCTAACGTGGGGTCTATCCAAGCTTCTGGTGGTACAGAGTGTCCAGTGTTTCTTTCTGTTGTTGGTTCATCTTGGTCGACACCATCAGGGATTCGGGAGCATCAACACTCTTTGTGGATAAGGATTTGGTTTCCCTGAGGCCCGGCGGGGCGCCAGTTACGATGTGTGCGGGTTGGAGGCTGGTTTTACCTCCACCCGTCCTTCAGTACTCGTTTCTATCTCCACCCCCTACTTCTGTGGCGAAGTGTGGGCCATCGCGGTGGAGCGACCTCTGTATTCCCTTATCATAGGGAATACTATCACCTTCGCAGACGGACGCAGTCAGTCCGTGGTCTACAGATCTGCCCGTACAGGCGTGTGTGGGAGTCACCACACGCGCCAAAGCTAAGAAGCAGGCACAGGAATTGCGTCCGTTCTTCAGCCGATCTCTAACGAGGTTCTGGCAAGGGCCGATCTGCTAGCATTATCCGTCTTCAGGCCAGGGACTTGGATGTCCAAACGCCTACGACAACTTGTGGATCGTCCCGCTCAGTCGGCCCGACACGCCAAGGTGAGCTTCAAGCTCCACAAGGGGATCCTCTTTAGGGTTTCCACTCAGGCAGATCGTGTGGCCAAGCAGCTTGTCGTTCCCCAAAGCTTGAGGGATCTGTTCTCCGGCAGGCCCACGATTCCCCCATGGCAGGTCATATGGGCTCCAAGCGGACTCTCGAGCGAGTAAGGGCAAGACTTCTTTTGGGCAGGGATGAACTCACAGGTTAGGCAGTACTGCCGCAGTTGCGATGTCTGCCAATGGACACGCCTAAGGGTCGCTTGAAAGCGTGTTCCCTAGGGTCAGTGCCACGGGTTGGGGAGGCATTCAGCAAGGTTGGGGTCGACCTGGTGAGACCCATTAATCCTCCATCCGATCGCGGTCACCGCTACAACTTCGGTAGTGGTAGAATCTGCGAGTCGATACCCAGAGGCTGTCCCGCTTGGACTATCGTGCCCTACTGTTGCTGAATCTTCAGGCAGATTTGGACGCGCACTGGCGTGCCAAGAAGAAGTACGGCCGTGAGTTTGTGCTGGAGAGCGATCATCATCCTCTCCAGTACCTGGACCCGGGTCCGGCCAGTCAGTCGTCGACTCATGGGTTGGGCAGTGGAGCTGCAGAGTCATGCGTTCACTTTCCGTCATATCAAGGGTTCCTGTAATACGGATGCTGATATCTTAGCCGAGTCCGTAGTTAGCATATTGGAAAATCAGTCAGAGGGACACCTCCCTCAACCAGGGTTATATCCCCCTTTTTGGTCTCTGTATCAGGTGTAGTGACAGTGTCACTTCAGTGAGGTTAACGGTAGTGAATCACCAATGGTTCGTATTGTTACTTTCATTGTTGGAAGGTTTGCTTAGTTGTTTGATAAATGTAGTATTATGTATTCTCGGTGTGATTCTATCGTGGAATGTTTGTATTGGATTTTTCGTACTCTGTCGATCACAGAGAGTTGGGTTCGGTCCCATTGTTGTGAAGTTGCACATGCGACAAGGTTCAAAGGAGCACTGTATCTCAGAGAAACAGATGCTTTTAGAAAGGGGGGTTTGTCACGAGTTGCACGAGGCCTACGACGTTCGACCCACCTAGGTGGCGGAATTACTTATTTGTTTATTGTCGTTGCTGTTGTCGTGTAGCCGTCCCTTAGGGTGGCTTGTGGTGCAGTTGCACTTGGTGTGTTCAGCTCAACTTCGGTTTGCTTTCCTCTCTCTCTCTCTAATTCCACGCCCGTGCTATTCATCCTGCAAGTTCACGGGTGGGCCCGGTACCTTTCTCTCGAACTTTCTGTCTGTCGGCCTCTGCTGTCTTTTTACTGTCGCACGTGCTTCGTTTCTTTTAGTTTTAAGTATGCTCACTCTGTGACGCAGCATGCATGTTGGCCGCCATTGCTGAGGGAGGTTAGCTCTTCACTCGAGCGGAAGAGTCTCTGGGGGCGCCTGCTCCAGTCCTGGTTCTTTACCTTATCGTCGAGAGTACAGTCAGTACTTTCAATTCCTGCAGTCGGCCTGTAGGAGAGGGACATCATTTCTTCTGTTTCCGCATCTTCGCCTCTGTCCTCTCGACCTGGGACAGAGGGTAGAGAGAGTCCTTTGACCCGCCTCTTCGGGGTCACCCACGGGTAGCTGGTAAGCATCAGTTTCGTGGTCGGTTGTTTTGGTTTGTTGTTGTTAGCCCGGCTTAGTCTTCTCTTTTGCGCAATTTTCTTTTGTTTTCGAAATTTGTAAGAGAAATATTGTGAGACCTTTTCTCTGGTTAATTCCATCTTTAACCTGGCCATTCTAAATTTATTTCCAAAATTCTTTCTCTGTTTATGTATCTGGGTGATGCGGTAGTCGGTGGGGAAGGGAGAGAACCTGGTGATTCAGGGTTGGAACTTGCTTGGGTCTCGCTCGTCCGCCCTGTCACATTCGCCGGACTTCTATCTTCGGCCACCGTCTGTTTGTGTGTGCAAGGAGAGCGAGTTTTATGTTCACGAGCGTGCGTGCGCATGATTTGTCGTTCGGATGCGTGGTTGGAGATTTGTGTTATTTGAAATGTGTTTATATAAAATGTGACAGTTGTGCCATTGAATTATTATTTGCAAATGTGGTGGCAGTTATTAAGCGATGGTCGCTGTGTTGATTTATTTCCTAAGGAAGGAAAACGTTAAGCGTGAGTGAGAGAAGGGTGAAGATAATTCATATTTGTTTTATAACCTGTTGATTTAATGCAGTCTTTTACCTGCATCGTTTTGAGAAGACTTGATTCAATGGGTTTACTGTGTGCAATTGAATACACTTCCCCTCGCCCATCATGCGAGTGGCTAAGACTTGACAGCAATGGTCAGACGGTACTGACGGCAGGGTTCCAGTACCCTTCTTCCTTCCTCCTTCCCTTTTTCTTTTCCTCCTCTCCGACTCTCCTCCCAGCTACGTCCTCCCCCCCCCCGGGGGCTTCACTGGAGCACGAACTGGATGGTGCCACGTGCTGGTCGAGGCCCACGTTTGGCTGAGACCACGGACGAGATGGTGCCACGCGCTGGTCGAGGCCACGCCTTGGTCGGGACCGTGGACTGCTAGGGGAGCCGCCGTCTCGACTGGCCGGCCTGGACCCCCGTCCAGGACCTCCAGTAACAGCTACGTCCCCCCCCCCCCCCCCCCCCCGGGACACGCTCTTCACTGCCCGCTTGGGAGTCGAGGGTGTCGGCTTTGGGCGACTCCCTGCGAGAACCAACCCGGCTCGGAGCACCTAGTGCGACAGGGTGCTCCCTGCGGACTTGACAGGGGCAGGGATGTGGACGCACTCCGTGGTGTGAGAAAGGGTCAATACTGGAAATATTTCTTTATGATTGTGTACGTCGTATGGTGAAATATTTATTTATAATCGTGCATGTTGTGGGTGTGGGAGTGCTTGATTGCGATTGTGCATGTTGTGTGCGTTGGAGTGCTTGATCGTGATTGTGCATGTTGTGTGCGTTGGAGTGGCTTGATCGTGATTGTGCATGTTGTGTGCGTTGGAGTGCTTTATTGTGATCGTGCATGGTGCGTGTGTTGGAATGTTTATTTTGCTGGTGTGAATAAATGGGTGTGTTGTATCGTAATCTTTATTGTGTGGTCTCTTGCGGAGCGTGTGAGGTCAGTCACTCCCTTCACTCCCACCTAGACCGATCCTGTCAGGGCAGACCTCCAGGGGTCGGTCGTGACATCGAATTATAAGGGAATATTTGTCTGGAATAGTAAACTGGATGATCAGGCATTTTTCTTAGAACAAGGTCTATTGGAAAAGCTTCCCACTGTCTGGATGAAATATCAACATTTATTTGAGTCTCTTCCGTGCAGTTGATTCAAGGATATGATAACATTCTACGACTGTGGTTTTATTTTCAGCTCGGAAGATGACCTGCTTTTTTAGTACCTTTCTTCGCAGCCCTAT
>JAFLJL010014545.1:0-15000 GCA_018398815.1 Conus ventricosus | reverse complement strand
CACACACACACACACACACACACACACACAACAGCTAGACAGACAGACAGGACAGACAAAAAAACACAGAGACAGTGAGACAAGAGACCGGCATCAAGGAAGAGACAGAGGCAGGGGCAAACAGAAAAACACCAGAGACTGGGACCCAGCAGACAGACAGAGACAGACAGACAGTCCCAGTGAAGAGGAGACAGGGACAGGACCAATAATCAGCCCCCCAGCCCCCCTGTCGTAAAGCGGTCAAGTGCCGTGTTGCACGTGCTCCCCTCCCCAGCCCGGCAGTCGCCCGCCCAGTCACTCTGTCAGCCCGTCTCTCTCACAGCCTGCGACTCCTGCCTCGTAAACACTGAATAGGGGTGGGGTGGGGGTGGGACTAATCCCTACCCCCCAAGCCCTCCACCACCACCACCACCACCCTGTTCTATCCCCATGCCCCCCCCCCCCCCCCCCCCACCCCCCCCCCCCCCCCCCCCCCCCCCCCCACCCACGTCATGGCCATAAGTACATACATATATCTCCCTTTCTGTCGTCTCGAGAGAAAATTCTTTTCTTCTCGCTTTTATCTCCTCCCACCTAAATCATGCATCTGCTCCATCCATCCATCCTCCATACAGGTTGTACTTTCATCACTCGTCATTTCTTCGCTTGTTCAATGTATTCACTGATATTAAAGCTGCATGTATTTATCTTTTCATCTTTATTTCAGTTTTCTTTACTTTTTTTTTCCCCCCTCTCCATCATTTTCTTGTTCCTTTTTTTTTCTTTTTTCTTTTTTGGCAAATACTTTTCAAGTCCGTTAGGAAATGTACCTTCCTCTGAACAGCCTTTCTACATCACGTGCACGCATGTCTGTCTCTCCTCTCTCACCTGGCTTTTTCTCTACGCCATGTCCACCGCCACTTCTTTGTTCTCTCTCCCCTTCAGCTTCTGGAAGTTCTGTGCCGGTCATCTCTTTTCTGTCTCTTTGGCTCCAATTTTTCGGTGGTTCCCCACCCACCACCCAGAAGACCCTCTACAGTTGGCTAGGCTACGGTGACCACTAAACAATAAAGACACCACCACCCTCACCACCACCACCACCACCAATACCGTCAGCACCTCATGGGAACACCACTCCTACGCTCACCACGGCGTGGTCAACACACCATCTCTCTCTCACCTCTCTTCCCCTTCCTCCACATACCACTGTCTCACCACGGCGTGGTCAACACACCACCTCTCTCACCTCTCTTCCCCTTCCTCCAAAATACCACTGTCTCACCACGGCGTGGTCAACACACCACCTCTCTCACCTCTCTTCTCCTTCCTCCACATACCAGTGTCTCACCTCCCCCTTCCTCCACATACCATGTCTCACCTCCCCCTTCCTCCACATACCAGTGTCTCACCTCCCCTATCCTCCACATACCAGTGTCTCACCTCCTCCCTTCCTCCACATACCAGTGTCTCACTCCTCCCTTCCTCACATACCACTGTCTCACCTCCTCCCTTCCTCCACATACCAGTGTCTCACCTCTCCCTTCCTCCACATACCAGTGTCTCACCTCCTCCCTTCCTCCACATACCACTGTCTCACCTCCTCCCTTCCCCCACATACAACTGTCTCACCTGCTCCCTTCCTACACATACCACTGTCTCTCCTCCTCCTTTCCTCCACATACACTGTTGCTCTCCTCCTCCCTTTCCTCCAACATCACCATGTATCACCTCCTCCCTTTCCTACACATTCGGTGTCTTCACCTCTCCCTTCCTCCAACATACCGGTTGTTGTAGTCTCACCCTCTCCCTTCCTTCGATGGCATTCCTGCACCTTTTTTCCAGTCTGTTCACCCATATCTCCGCCACCACCACCATCATCATCACCGCCACCTACCACCGCCCGCCACAATCCCTCCGTGCTGTCTAACATCAATACCGCCCACCCCATCCGCCGTTTGTCACGGCTAAAACTACACCCTTTGCCTATCTGCCCTCCCTGTGTGTTTGGACCGCGCACGTCCATCAGCGCCAACCTGTTCCCGTAGTGTTCAGCGCCTTCTCCGCGATCCGTCCCCTTTCATTCCTCTCTTAATGCTCAACCATTCACAATCCCCTTCATTTCCTCTCTCATGCCCTCAACACTTCACCATTCCCCTTCACATCATTACTCTCCTCTTCTGCCCTCAACCCGCTTAACCATCCCCTTAATTTCCTCTCTGCTCTGCCCCTCAACCCTTACCATCCCCTGTCATTCCTCTCTGCTTGCCCTCACCCTTCACCTTCCCCCTTCATTTCCTCCTCTGCTGCCCTTAACCCTTCCACCATCCCCTTCATTCCTCTCCTGCTGCCCTAACCTTCACCATCCCCTTAATTCCTTCTCTTCTGCCCTCAACCCTTGCACCATCCCCTTTTCTTTCCTTCTCATGCCCTCAACCCTTCACCATCCCTTCCATTCCCCCTCTCTAATGCCCTCAACCCTTTTCACCATCCTTCCATTCCTCTCTCATGCCCTCAACCCTGACACCGCCCTGGCTACGGATCGAACGGACCTCTCAGTCACTCACGCTGACGGAAACCGAACCCGGGAGAATTCCTAATCTCCTCAGATCAGGTGCCTTTCGCCACCCACACTACCACCCACCCACCTCACGTCCTTTTCCCTTCCCCCATTCGGGAGCACTCAACGAAAAGTTTACGTTTTTCCTCTTTTTCTGCCCCGACCGGCTCCTTCCTACACTTGAACTGAGTGTGCTTGCAGGCTCAGGTTGAGCGGCGAAAAGAATAAGAAATAATGGAAAAAATGAATGCGGCACCCAACGCTTGTTAGTTTCATCCACTTGAATCTTGGCCCGTCTCTGAGACAAAAAGTGTTGTTCCGAATTTCGGACCAACCTGCAGGTGGTGTTTTTCCCCTGGGGCTTGTTAGACACCGGAATATACTATGAAAGTAGGCGTAGAGTCAGCCCTTTGTCACGCAGTCTACGCCGGGGATATACTCTGAAAGCTGGGCGCCCAGGAGTACAGCCCTGTCAGCAGTTCTACACCGGAATATACTTTGAAAGCAGGCGTAAGAGTCCAATGCCCAGTCACCTCAGTCTACGCCGGCCCCCCCCCCCCCACGAAATTATACTATTGAAAAATTGGCGCCCGTTAGAGATTACCTACCCCCCCCCCCCCCACCCCCCCCCCCCCACCCCCCCCCCCCCCTCCCCTCTTTACAGCCCTGTCTTTGCAGTCTCAGACAGGAATGGGGGAAACCCGTTGCATCATCTTCATTAATCCATGATTTTTTTTTTAAAATATGGTCTGCCGATCTCTGTGGCCCTTCCTGCCCTGCTCTCATTGGTTGGACGTCAGTTTTGTTGTTTGTCCCCGTACAGTTCTGTGGCCTTGGTTTGATCCGTCGGGCGTCAACCGGTATCGGCCAAATTTGCGGCGGGGGTGGGGGGGGGGGGGGGGGCGGGGGGGGGGGGGGGGGGGGGGGGAAGTGGGGGGGGGGGGGGGCGGGGGGGGAGGGGGAGGGAGGGGGGGGGAGGGTGGGGGGAGAGGCGGGGGCGAGGGGCTGGGGTGGGGGGGCGGAGGGGGGGGGCGCGGGGGGGGGCTCAGGGGGGGGGGCGGGGGGGAGAGGGGGGGGGGGGGGGGGGGGTGGGGGGGGGGGGGGGAGGGGGCGGGGAGCTGCCTGTCGTTGAAACGGTCCGTGTGGGCCGTGGCCAGTCTGGTTGGCGCCCGCCGGAGGGAGAGGAGCGCACTCATTGCCGGCTCCGCGACCCACATGCCCCTCCCTGAAAATTATTGTTCGTCAGTTAGCCGGTTGGCTTACTTAGTAAGTAGGTGGTTTGTCGTACTGCGGTATGTGATCAGAACAGGCGGCCAACTGAACACCACCGAAGCGATCGGCAGAGGTGCAGTGTCTCCTCCGGGTGGGTTTGCCCCTTGACGACTTGACACGGACTTGCTCCTGCCGGTTGCCGGCGGCTGTGGCTGTGGACGGGGGGGAGGGGGGGGGGTGGGCGGGGGGGGGGGGGGGGTCGAATCTGGAAAGGGTCGAATCGAAATTGTTTCGAAAAAATGAGCGGCCCGTGGGTACATGCCCCTGAATGCACCAACCGAACCCAGGCGACAGCACCAAAACACCAAAAAATACTTTTTTTTTTCCAGAACTTTCTGTTGACCATCAGCTAGCGGCTCGTGTCTTAAACTAAGGGCCCGCGGCGTAGTTCATTTATCCACATTCAGCCCCAGCCAAATGATGAGGACTCACGTGACGGAGAGTGAAGGCTCCTCGCCTAACTTCAAGCATCTTTCCCGTAAAATTAGGACTTCTCTCTCTCATTTTAACGGGATCAAATACGGAACAGAGGCGCTGAAAAAACATTGCAATCAACACATCCACACGAGGTATTACCAGCAGCACAAAACTGTCATTTTTCTGTCGCTTAATTTTTTGCATCTGTATGATGTTTAAGAATCTACGGAGATCGGGGAGGGTGGGTGGTGGGGGGGGGGGGCGGCCGAGGACGAGACGAAGGGGGGGGGAGAGAGAGGCGAGGGGGTAGGGGGGAGACGGGAGCGGAGAGAGAGAGAGAGAGAGGAGGAGGACGAGTACGAGGACCTGCGGACCGGATCCGATGAGAGGAGCAAGAGACCGAAGACGGGGGAAGACCTCTGGTACGAGTCGAGAGTTGAGCGGAGAGAGAGAGAGAGAGACTACAGCGATGGGGGAGGCAGAGAGGCACAGAAGAAGGGGGAGAGAGAGGACGGGGGAGAGAGAGAGAGGAGCGGGGAGGGAGAGAGAAGGAGAAGGAGGAGAGAGAGAGATAGAGGACGCCAGACGGGAGAGAGAGAGACGACGAGGGCGAGAGCAGAGCGGAGTCGGCGAGCTCGAGTCGGTATCCTAGGTTACCGAGATGGGGGAGACGAGAGACGACTGGAGGCGAGAGGGAGAGGGAAGAGGGGAAGGCCGAGGAGAGGAGTGAGAGAATGAGAGAGAGACTGACAGACAGATAGAGGGCGGGTAGAGAGAAGAGAGAGAGAGGAGAGGAGGAGGGAGCGAGGGGGAGTGAGCGAGCGACCGAGGGGGAGGGGGGAGGGAGGGAGATGAGAGAGACGGAGGACGGGGGAGAGGAAGGCGGAGGCGAGAGGAGGAAAGACGAGAGGAGAGAAAGCGATGAGAGAGAGGGAAAGAGAGAAGGAGGGAGGAGGGGGAGGAAGGAGAGAGGGGAGAGGGGAGGAAGAAGGGGAGGTCCGAGGGGGGAAGAGGAGGAGAGGGGAAGGAGAGAGAGAGGAAAGGAGGGTCGAAGAGGGGAGGAGGAGGAGAGAGAGAAAGAAATGGGGGGGGGAAGAGAAAGAAGACGAGAGAGAGAGAGAGAGAGGGGGCGCAGACATAGACTGACAGAGAGAGAGAGAGAGAGTAGACTGAAAGAGAGGAGTGTAGAGAGAGAGAGGAGGACGGGGAGAGACGGAGAGAAGTGGAGAGAACGACAGACTGACAGACAGACAGACAGACTGAACAGACCAAAGGCCAGATAGAGGAATCAAGTGAAGGGTGGACAGAGGAGGGAGGAAGGAGAACCCAAAAGGACAGCAGTCAGACAAGGGAGGAGGGAAGGGGGGGACAGAACCAATGATTCACTAACCCCAATAGACAGAGGGTCGTTAAAGGCCCCCCCCCCCCGGGACCCACATACTCAGAGTTCCGCGCACCTTGAAGAGCATTCAAACGATCCGCCACTGGCACACACGCCTGCTGGGGAGGAGACGAGAAAGGTGAGTGTAGACGAGATGGAGAGAAGAGAGCGCCCTCACACACACCTCACTGTTTATCGGCCCTCACAACATCCACAATCATAACATCACCCACTAGCCCACTGGCGCTTTGGACACGAGCAACATTTCCCGATCCTCTGTTGGGTGAGTTTTTGCTTGACCTGGTTGTGTCCCATTCGACGATAGGAGCCGGAGGGCGCCGCCAGGATTCTTTCAGAAATCGCCCCCATTGATTTTATAGCGCTAGTGCTGGGAAGAGAGCACGAGAAAAAAAAAATGAACGGTAATATAATCGGAAAGAGGGCTGTTCTTTATTGTTTTTTCTTTTCTTTTCTTCGTTTTTTTCTTTTTGTTTGGGTGTCTGACCTGCGTCGAGGGGTCCAGCCCGTTTCTCTGGTTTTTGCGTTTGAAAGATTTCGAGTAGTGAAAGGAAGTTACCCGTTTAATTAAGAAAGAGAAAGCAAAGTCGAAAACTTCTCCTCTCTGCTTTTTTGTTCTCCTCTCTTCTCTCTCTTCCCTTCTCTTCTCTCCTCTTCTCTCCTCTCTACTCTCTCTCTCTCTCTCTCCCACCTCTCTCTCACACCCACACTATACACAACGTTAGATCACCAACAGTTGGTAGAAGGCAGCCACTGTGGGTTATGGCGATCGGGTTACCAGTTGTGTCTGGCACCAGCGCAGCAGCACCAAGAGGGGCATTTAATAAAAGCACCCTGATACGGACGTCACCGCTCTGAACACGCCAAAGGACAAGGACACCCACTGCCGCCCATCCGCAAAATACAAATGCTCTACCACTTCAACGATTACAGGCACGCACGTTTTACACCTTGCATTGCACGCACCCCGAGTAATCGGGAATGTCCCTGCCCCACGGTCATCCCTGATTCGGTTCGCTGGGGACCCCCACACACGTCAATCCTCCCAACTGTGGTAACGACCTGAGCAGCCAGGTTTGAAACGGACTGACACGGGTCTGACCCCCTCCCCGACCCGTCCCCGTCCACTCGCAGTTGGCGGGGTTGCCAGAAACCATCATCTACTTCCTCACCGGGATATGTTCCAAGCCCCGGATCCGAAACCACCCACAGGGCTATTCACTGATGGTGTACAGTTGTGTATGAATGGATTCCACCACTCACTGACATTTCACCATAAAAATGTTGTCCTCCTTCTTTCTTTTGTGGGGGAGGAGCGGGCGAGGCGAGGGGTGGAGGGGAGAGTAAGGGGGGAGGGAGAGCTCCTCAGGGCCTCTCGGCCTCCCCGGGGCCCTGCACGTGACACTGCTGCAATGTACCCCCCGCACCCCCGTTCTCAGGCCACGGCGTTACGCACAGATATGGCTCCTGGGACACGGCGGCTGCACATCATTTATGCAGGGTCCCCATCATTCCTAACAGCTCGTGACGGCCCTGGGACAGTGGGTTGGTCAGTTCTCTCACACGCCCGCTGCTATTTCATCCCCGTTTCGCCTAATCCCGGTTTGATCCTACACCAGAAATGGGGGGGGGGGGGGGGGGCGGGGGGGGGGGGGGGGTGGGGGATCCTACTGCCCTCATGTATAACATTACCTCTTTATCTCCTAACTGCTGCTTACTCTGAAATGATCTGGCTTTGGCTATCTCTCTCTCTCTCTTCCTCCTCTCTCTCTCTTCTCTCTCTCCCTCCTACTATCTAACTCTCCTCCCCCATCCCTCTCTCTCGCTCGCTCATGTCCGCAGTTTAGTATCCTCCCCAATTCGCCTATTCTCCGGTTTTGCTATCACCACGAACGGGAGGATTCCAAATTCCGGCCCTATTACCATACATTTTGACCTTAATCCCCTTCATCCCCTACCACCTGCCCTCCTCTGAACTGATGGCTGGCTCTCTCCGTGTCGCTGTTCAGTCATCCCCGTCACCTAATCCCGCTGATTCGCTTACCCCCAATAGCGTTCTGGTTGATGCGGTTGATTCCCCACAGGCCTATGGCCACGTTCGCCCCCCTACGTACTCGTTGAGACAGATAAGGTTTGCACCCTTCATCAGTGTTTTCATTTTTGGAGGATAAAAGGGTGACTACTAGAGACAATACGGTACACCTTGTTGTCGGAAAACCTGACTAAGAATGCTTCAGTCATCCTTCGGGGAATGTGGCAGGACGTTCGCTTCTCTGCTCTTCCCCAACGCGGGAGTCGTGGGTGGAAACTGACTGTCGAAAAGGACTTCATTCATCCTGTGGGGAAGGTGCAAGGACGTTCGCTGCGGGAGTCGTGGGAACCAGACAGACGACGGCTTCGTCTGTGGGGGGAAGGTTTGCTGGACGTTTCGCTGTTTCTCTCTTCCTTTCTGCGGACACGAAGTGTGGGGCACCTGACTGAGAAGGCTACGTCTGTGTGGGGGATGGTGCTAGGACGTTTCGCCTTGCGGACAAGAAGTCGTGGGGAACCTGACTGACGACGGTTCGTCCTGTGGGGAAGAATGTGCAGGACGTTCGTCGCGGAATCAAGTCGTGGAACCTGCACTGACGGAGGCTTCCATTCATCCTGTGGGGAACAATGTGCAGGACGTTCGCTCGCGGAAGTCGTGGGAAACTGACTCGACGAAGGTCTTCATTCGTCCTGTGGGGAGGAGGTGCAGGACGTTCGATGCGGAGCGTGGAACCTGTCTGACCAAAAGGCTACGTCCTGTGGGGAAGGCTGCAGGGACGTGCGCTGGGGAGTCTGTGGACCTGACTAAACGAAGGCTTGTTCCCTGTAGGGAAAGGTGCTGCAGGACGTTACGCTTGGGGAGTCAGTTGGAACTGACTAAACGAAGGCTTCGTCCTGGGGGGAATGGTTGCCAGGGACGGTTCGCTGGGAGGTCGCACACATCACCCTTTGCGTGAGGTTGACAGGGATTTGTTTTCCCCCGTTCCACAAGACCCGTCGAGATTACATGTGTAAACACAACGTTCGGGTTATTTAGCGTGCGTGCGTGCGTGTGTGTGCGCGCGCGCGTGTGTTGTGTGTGCGTGCGGAAAGTTGGGTATTATGTATGTATAGTCATTACAGACAGCGACAATGACATACAGAACTGACTCGCCTAAATACCTTCAATATTACTGGTCCACACTGACCAATTGTCCTATAGATATTGACGCGAGTGTGTCAACAACAGATCTGACCAATGTCACGACATGTTACTGTCAAATTGTAAACTACAGATCACCTGACTACTTGTCCTACCACTACCTCACTATTTCACACTGACAATGTTCATACGATATTGCCGCAATGTCACTATCCAGTACTGACCAATGTCATACACGTTTATCTGACAATGTCACTACATTGACACTGACTGCCTCCACTACCTCAACTTGTCCACCTATGTCCAATGTAGCTACAGACAATGACCAATGTCCTACAGGACATGACTCACTGTCTCTACTGACCATCCTGACCAAATGTCACTAATACAGACACTGACCAATGTCGAACTAACTATAGACACTCATGGAACAAAGTCGCTACAGACATGACCAAGGTCACTAGCAGGATCCCGACACTTTCCACCGTTCTACCATTGCCCACTCTGATACCACCGACCACGCGGCACCAACCTATACCCCCCAAGATCCAGCCTTCAACTGTCCCACCGCTAAAACCACATATATCCCGCTTCTGTGAGTCAGACCTGGCACATGAGGGCCGCGGAGCTGTGCAGTCGCTGGTGTGTTGGTGGAGGGGGGGGGGGGGGAGGGGATACCTGGCAGTCTTGGACCTACATATGAACTGGAGGGGACTGACATCAACTTCCTTCATGGCAACCAGGACTTTGCAGAGTTTTAACGGCAGCGCAGCCACGTCGACCGCGGACGAATAGAAGATGAACCACAGTTTGAAAAACAGAGGACAAGCATGAAAAAAAAAAGCGACACAAGCTCTAAAATCAAACACCATACCCTCTTAACCCCAAAAGACGACAACAAGAAAGAAAAGGCCGCAGAAACAAAAACTGAAACTGTTGGAAAGTTTTGAGACTGCCGAAAGAACATAAAAAAATCGTCTTTAGAAAGAAGAAAGAAAAGAAAAAGAAAGAAAGAAAGAAAAGATTGAAAGAAAACGAAAGAAAGAAAGGATAGATTGACGGAAAAGAGAAAGAAAGAAGAAAGGAAGGAAAGAAAAAAATGCAAGTAAAGAAGGCAGGAAGAAAAGAAAGGAAAGGGAAGAATAGGAAAGAAAGAACAAAAAAAGAAAGAAAGAAAGAAAGAAAATACGCAAGAACGAACATACGAAACGAAAGAAAGAACGAAAAAGTAAGAAAGAACTTAAAAAGCAAAAAAAAATAAAAAAAGGAAATACGAAAGAAAGAACGAACGAACCAAAGCAATGGTCTCGCACAATAAGCGAAAGAATGCAGGGGGGAAAAAAAAAAGGCAATACTAAAACCCCCAAAATAACTGGAGCATTGATAAAGGGACTATCCCTCCAGTCGGGGGTCCTTGCCGTGTGAGTGGCGGCACTTACAGGGGAGGCGGGCCAATTTGCATTCTGGCTCGTACAGTTAACGGGGGGGGGAAAGCGATATCTGTCACATCTCTTGTCCCACCCCCAACCCCACCCCATCCCCACGACACGGTCAGTCGCCCGGTCATCCTCTCTTTCTCCCCACCCCCCCCCCCCCCCCCCCCCCCCCCCTCTGCGTCTCTCTGTCTTTCGTCTCTCTCTTCTCTTTCTCTCTCTCTCTCTCTCTTATTCACACACACACACACACACACACACACACACAACACACACCCACACACGCCAGGCACAAAAACCCGCTCGCGCGCAACACACTATCACGATTCCAACACACACACACACAACACACACACACACCAACCACAGCAGAGAGAGAGAGAGAGAGGAGAGGAGAGAGAGAGAGGAGAATGAGTGGAGAGAGGAGAGAGAGAGAGAGAGAACACAACAGAGAGAAGAGCGAGGAGAACGGAAGACAGGAGAGAGAGACAGACGCGAGAGAGGAGGGGAAGGAGATGGAAGGAGAGAGGAGAGAGAGAGAGAGAGAGAGAGAGAGAGAGAGTGGAGAGAGACAGAGTGAGAAGAGAGAGAGGCAGAGGAGAGGACACAGAGGAGAGACAGAGAGAGAGAGAGCGAGAGAGAGGAGAGAAGAGACAGAGAGAGAGGACTGTGAGAGAGGACGACCAGACGAGAGAGTGTGGAGAGAGAGAGTGGAGAGACAGCCGAGAGAAGAGTGACAGACAGAGAGAGAGAGGAGAGTGAGTAGAGAGGACAGACAGAGAGAGCCAGACAGAGAGAGAGAGGAGAGAGAGAGAGGAGAGAGAGAGAGACAGACAGTCAGAGGAGGAGAGAGGAGAGAGTGAGACCAGACAGACAGAGAGAGAGAGAGAAGGGACAGACAGAAGAGAGAGGGACAGAAGAGCGAGAGGTAGGGAGCGGGGATCCGTGCGTCCCTTTCTCTATCCGGACCCTGTTTCTGTTTCCAGTTACACTGACGACAGCCACACAAGAGACACGCAATGCCTGAGGGTAAGACAGGGACAGGCAGACAGTCAGACAGGACTGATACATATATAGGTTAGTAAGACAGTCCAGACAGGACAGACAGACGGATATGCAATGATAGACGACAGACAGGATACAAAGGTTAGACAGACAGTACATGGAAAAATAGAACAGGACAGACTGATTCTAATATTCTTTCCCAAGAGCATGTTACGATTCAGATCCTCCCTCTCTCTTCTGTTCGGTCTTTCTGTCCGTTCCCCTCCCCCTCCCTCCCTCTATCTACTCTCTCTCTCTCTCTCTCTCTCTCTGTCTGTCTGCTGTCTCCTTCTCTCTCTCTCTCTGTTTCCACTCCCTCCGTCTCTCTCTTCTCTCTCTCTCTGCGTCTCTCTCCCTCCCCCTTTCACTCTCTCTCTCTCTCTCTCTCGCTCTCTCTCTCTCTCTCTCTCTCTCTGTCCGTCTGTCTGTCTCCTTCTCTCTCTGTCTCCTTCCGCTATATCCCTCTCTCTCTCTCTCTCTTCTCTCTCTGCGTCTCTCTTCCTCTCTCCATCTCTCTCTCTCTCTTCCCTCTTCTTCTCTCTCTCTATCTGCCGTCTCTCTCCCTCCCTCCCTTTCTCTCTCTGTGGCGTTATCTCCTCTCCTCCATATCTCTCTCTCTCTCCATAATCCAACAGAGCCAATCGTTCGAAGTCCAGCCTCTCAGGGGTACCAGAATAATTCTTCTCGCGCTCGGTCCTCAGGAGATCAACTGCCATATTCCGCACCGCACCATTATTCTGTTTTTTACAGTCTTCTTCCACTTCGCCTCCCACCCACACAGCCACCCAATCACCTACCTACCTCCCACCCCTCCTCTTCTTCCGCTCTCTCTCTCTTCTCTCTCTCTCTCTCTCTCTCTCTTTCCATCAGCCTCCAATAATCCACGTTCGCAATCACCGTGTTCAAAAAAGTGAGGGACGACGACTTCATGAGTTTTAAGGAGGGGGGTTTGAGGAGAGGGACACAGGGAAGAGGAGGAGGAAGAGGACGAGGAGAGAAAAGAGCAAGGAGGAGGTGGTGGAAGGGGGGGGGGGGGGGGGGGGGGCAGGGGGCACACGTAAAATTCATCAACGAGACTCTACGCTTGTCGTCTGCAAGTAGATTGGGGGGGGTGGGGGTGAGGGGGGAAGAGGGAGAGAAGAAAGCTTATCATACTGACATCCGCGGACTTTAGTGCCTGGCCCATTAGCTATCGATTAACCGACAAGAGGTATAGAACACAGGGGAGAGGAGGAAAGAGAGACATGAGAGAGAGTGAAGAGGGGGGGTGCTATGCCCACGCGGAAGGAGGGTGGGGGAGGAGGAGGGGGGAGGGGGGGGGGGGGGAGCATTTAACTGCGGCAATCCAAAAAAAAAAAAAAAAAAAGCTGTCATGGGGTGTGGTGTGTGTGTGGGTGTGGGGGGGGGGGGGGGGGGAAATAAAGCAGGAAGTTTGAGAGGGGGTGGGGGGGTGGAGGGAGGAGAGGGGAGAGACTACAGCCGTCAAACGCCACAGTCCTGCCAGTTATGTCAGTTGCTTTGTTTGTTTTTGCAAACGTTTGGATGTGTGAGAGAGAGAGAAGGACGAGAGAGGAGAGCGGGAGAGCAGGAGAGGAAGAGGAGAGGAGAGCCAGGTTGACCTGCACTCGCAAATGTGAGGGGTGGTTATTTATGTGTTGATTTGGGATAATTACTGACCCCCCCCCATCCCACCCCCGCTCCGTTTCCTCGTCCTCCCTCCTCCCCCTCCATCCGCCCCATTCCTCGTGGTTCGGCTCTAGGGGATTCAGTACATGCAGTGACTCGAATGCCCGGGCGTTACAGGGAGGGCAGGAAGGCTGTACTGTTGAGTGTGCTTATTCTTGTGTGTTGTGTGTCTGTGTGTTGTACTGTTGTTTGTGTGTGTTGTGTGTAGGTGTGTGTGTGGATCTGTGGACAGAAGAGGAGAGAGAGAGATGAGAGATGAGAGAGAGAGAGGGCCAGCAGAGAGGACATAGACAGTGGACCGAAGAGGACAAGGAGAGAGGGAGGAGAAAGACGGAGAAGAGCGAGAGAGTGAGACGAGACGAGGAGGAGAGGGAGGAGAGGGAAGAGAGGAGAGGAGAAGAGCAAAGCGAGCGAGTGAAGAGAGTGGGGGGAGAACGAGAGAGAGGGGAAAGGGGGGGGGGGGGGGAGAGGGTGGGAGGGCGAGAGACGAGGTTTAATCTGACAATAAACTGCTTTTCGATCAGTGCTTATACAGTATTTGCAAGTGCAGTGGGAGGAGGGGAAAGGATTGGGAGAGGAGGGGAGGAGGGGGGGGGGGGGGGGGGGGGGGGGGACGGTTTCAAGCAAAGGGCGCGGCGAAGCAAAGCACAAAGGATGTGAATGTGAGGAGGGGGGGGGGGGGGGGGGGGGGCTGATGGGGGGGCATCAACACATATTAAATGGGAAGGGCAGGAGGGGGTGGGGAGAGAAGAGGGGCTGACGGTAAAGAAGGAGTGAAGAGGGAAGGAAAGGTATTTTTGAGCATGACCTTCAACGAGTTTTTTTGTGTAGGCCTACACTCTAATGACGCGGGGTATTCCAACCACAAAGTTTCTTGCGCTTTCAGCAGTCGTACCGGTTATTAAAAGGACCTAAGTGTAAACACTTGAAACCGAAACGGACCTCTCTCTCTCTCTCTCTCTCTCTTATCTCTCTCTCCTCTCCTCTCTCTTCATCTCTCTCACCACACACACACACCATCACACACACATCCAGCATAGTCACACCCCCTTTATCCCCCCCCCCCCCCCCCCCCCCCCCCCCCCCCCCCATCATTCTCCCTCCTACCTTTTCCTTAACCCAAGCACAGTGTCTCTTTATGGAGCTCAGTGTCTTTGCTCAGGCCGCTTCCATTGCTGACATCGCTTCGCTTCCCCATGCTGAACGCATTACACGCCAGTAGTGCGAACTGTTCTAACTCTTTTTTATTAATCTGAGTGGAACAGTTCATCACGCCAAAAAATTTAAACAACAAAAATTCGGTATGAAAAAAACCGTGGAATTGTTCTAATGAGCAAGGTCACAGACACACATACAGAACTGACAGAAGCCAGGACATAGATAGATAGATAGATAGATAGATAGATAGTCTAGATATATAGATTTGATAGATAGATAGTTAGATAGTGGATTTGATAGATAGGATAGATAGATAGGATAGTTAGATAGATGAGATAGTTCTGATAGCATAGGCTGACACACAGTCCACAGATAGGGACAGGGTACAAATAGATTTAGGACAGATAGATTACAGAGATAGTCAGACAGACAGGAAAATAAATATAGAACATTAAAAATAATTGGAAATCTCTCTCTCTCTTTCTTTGTGTGTTGGTGTTGTTGTGGGTGTGTGTGGGTGTGGTGGGGTGTGTGTGTGGGTGTGTGTGGGTGTGGTGTGTTGTGTGCGCGCGCGAGCGTTGCGTGCGTGCTGTGGCTGTGCGTGTGTATGTGTGTGTGTGTGTGTGGGTGTGTGTGTGTGTGTGTGTGTGTGTGTGTGTGTGTGTGTGTTGTCTGTGTTGTCTAGAAAGGGAAAACTGGATCAGACAGACGATACAAAGATAGACAGACAGTACATGGGAAATAATAGACAGACAGACTGATTCATAAATATCTTCCCAAGCATGACGATTCAGATCCTCCCTCTCTCTCTCTGTCCGTCTTTCTGTCCGTCTCCCCTCCCTCCCTCAATCTCTCTCTCTCTCTCTCTCTCTCTCTGTCTGTC
>JAFLJL010014544.1:25182-44549 GCA_018398815.1 Conus ventricosus | reverse complement strand
TTGAAATTGGGTGGTTTAACCTGTCTGATTTCTGTTCAATATTGCAGTAAAGTTTGGTTTACAAAGTTCATCTATGCAGATTTCATATATTTGTTTTCCGTGAAAAGTTGTCATGAACACTGAAACACGTTTATTCGTGGAGAGTGTACAATCTAATTTCTGTTGAAAGGTGCGCTAAAGCTGGACCTGCGAAGTCGATTTTTGAAGATAGAGCATTGTACGATTTCTGTTAAAAATTGCGAGTCTGTATGTATGTATGCATGCGTGCGTGTGTGCGTGCGAGTGTGTGTGTGTGTGTGTTCTGTCCCCCCACCCTACTAGCTGCCAACTTTTTCCCCCCGGTACATTTTTTCTTGCTTTTTCACCACTACCACCCTTTCTCCAACACAAAGAGAGAGAGAGAGAGAGAGAGAGAGAGAGAGAGAGCTGTACCGCGGTGCATGGCGTGTGTGTGTGTGTGTGTGTGTTGTCTGCATGCTGAATGTTTTTAGACCTTTCAGTCTTCATGCATAAAATCAAAGCGACAAACAAACTCCTTTAGATATGAAAATAAATATATTTTATTTAAAGTGATCAAGTGAATAAGACTGATAATGAGAAGCAAAAATGGGCACAGAAATTTCTTCTTTTTTTTTTTTAAAGTCTCGCCACTCTGTCTAACTTGATTATAAGGAAATTTCCATTCAAAACATATCATTTAAACGGCCGACTGCTTCTTCCAAAATAAACTTTAAGTGTGGTGAACACTTAAGAGAAAGCAGAGTTTAATTGAACCCATTTCACACTGACCCACCCGCCCAATAGCCCCCCCCCCCCCTCCCCCCCAGCCACTACCAGTACTTATAACGACGACGCCTTTCACAGGCTTGGAATACACGAAGCGCCCCCTGTGTGACGTTAGGTTTCAGACCTTACAACTTACGCTTGACTTATGTTTGCGCCAACTGGTCATCCCGACATAGTCCCATTCCTTTCATTTCAATCCGCATCTGCCTGGAGCCAGCTGGCACGTATCAGGATGGATGTGTGGTTGAAAAGATGGGGCGTTAGCTTTCACACACACGCGCGCGCGCGCGCGCACGCACGCACACACGCATTCACGAACGAACGCACGCACGCACGCACGCACGCATGCACACTTTGACATCAGTTCATTTGAACTGATATCAAACACTCGATTCATTTGCACCTTTCTATAAATACTCGATTCACTCTTTCAAAGCCTTGGTGCACCAGTGTGTTAGTGAGTGTGTGTGTGTGTGTGTGTGTGTGTGTGTGTGTGTGTGTGTGTGTTTTAGTGTTAGTGTGTGTGTGTGTGTGTGTGTGTGTGTGTGTGTGTGTGTGTGTGTGTGTGTGTGTGTGTGTGGTGTGTGTGCGCGCGCGCGCGCGCGCGTGCGTTCGTGCATGCTTGTGCGAGAATGTGTGTGTGTTTGAAAGAGCAGAGAGCATTCAGTAATGACGGGATGTGTGGAGGGTTGTATATAGAACAGGGAGCATTCAGTAATGACGGGATGTGTGGAGGGTTGTATATAGAACAGGGAGCATTGAGTAATGACGGGATGTGTGGAGGTTGTATATAGAACAGGGAGCATTCAGTAATGACGGGATGTTGTGGAGGGTTGTATATAGAACAGGGAGCATTCAGTAATGACGGGATGTGTGGAGGGTTGTATATAGAACAGGGAGCATTGAGTAATGACGGGACTGTGGAGGGTTGTATATAGAACAGGGAACATTCAGTAATGACGGGATGTGTGGAGGGTTGTATATAGAACAGGGAGCATTCAGTAATGACGGGATGTGTGGAGGGTTGTATATAGAACAGGGAGCATTCAGTAATGACGGGATGTGTGGAGGGTTGTATATAGAACAAGGAGCATTGAGTAACGACGGGATGTGTGTGGAGGGTTGTATATAGAACAGGGAGCATTCAGTAATGACGGGATATGTGGAGGGTTGTATACAGAACAGGGAGCATTGAGTAATGACGGGATGTGTGTGGAGGGTTGTATATAGAACAGGGAGCATTGAGTAATGACGGGATGTGTGGAAGGTTGTATATAGAACAGAGAGCATTCAGTAATGACCGGATGCGTGTGGAGGGTTGTACATAGAACAGGGAGCATTCAGTAATGACGAGATGTGTGGAGGGTTGTATATAGAACAATGAGCATTCAGTAATGACGGGATGTGTGGAGGGTTGTATATAGAACAAGGAGCATTGAGAAATGACGGGATGTGTGGAGGGTTGTATATAAAACAGGGAGCATTGAGTTATGACGGGATGTGTGTGGAGGGTTTATATAGAACAGGGAGCATTGAGTAATGACGGATGTGTGGAGGTTGTATATAGAACAGGGAGCATTGAGTAATGACGGGATGTGTGGAGGGTTGTATATAGAACAGGGAGCATTGAGTAATGACGGGATGTGTGGAGGGTTGTATATAGAACAGGGAGCATTGAGTAATGACGGGATGTGTGTGGAGGGTTGTATATAGAACAGGGAGCATTGAGTAATGACGGGATGTGTGGAGGGTTGTATATAGAACAGGGAGCATTGAGTAATGACGGGACGTGTGGAGGGTTGTATATAGAACAGGGAGCATTGAGTAATGACGGGACGTGTGGAGGGTTGTATATAGAACAGGGAGCATTAAGTAATGACGGGATGTGTGGAGGGTTGTATATAGAACAGGGAGCATTCAGTAATGACGGGATGTGTGTAGGGTTGTATATAGAACAGAGAGCATTTAGTAATAACGGGATGTGTGGAGGGTTGTTTATAGAACAGGGAGCATTCAGTAATGACGGGATGTGTGGAGGGTTGTATATAGAACAGGGAGCATTTAGTAATGACGGGATGTGTGGAGGGTTGTATATAGAACGGGAGCATTCAGTAATGACGGGATGTGAGGAGGGTTGTATATAGAACAGAGAGCATTCAGTAATGACGGGATGTGTGTGGAGGGTTGCATATAGAACAGGGAGCATTCAGTAATGACGAGATGTGTGGAGGGTTGTATATAGAACAAGGAGCATTCAGTAATGACGGGATGTGTGGAGGGTTGTATATAGAACAAGGAGCATTGAGAAATGACAGGATGTGTGGAAGGTTGTATATAGAACAGGGATTATTGAGTTATGACGGGATGTGTGTGGAGGGTTGTATATAGAACAGGGAGCATTGAGTAATGACTGGATGTGTGGAGGGTTGTATATAGAACAGGAAGCATTGGAGTAATGACGGGATGTGTGGAGGGTTGTATATAGAACAGGGAGCATTCAGTAATGACGGGATGTGTGGAGGGTTGTATACAGAACAGGGAGCATTGAGTAATGACGGGATGTGTGTGGAGGGTTGTATATAGAACAGGGAGCATTGAGTAATGACTTGATGTGTGGAGGGTTGTATATAGAACAGAGAGCATTCAGTAATGACCGGATGTGTGTGGAGGGTTGTATATAGAACAGGGAGCATTCAGTAATGACGAGATGTGTGGAGGGTTGTATATAGAACAAGGAGCATTCAGTAATGACGGGATGTGTGGAGGGTTGTATATAGAACAGGGAGCATTCAGTAATGACGGGATGTGTGGAGGGTTGTATATAGAACAGGGAGCATTGAGTAATGACGGGATGTGTGTGGAGGGTTGTATATAGAACAGGGAGCATTGAGTAATGACGGGATGTGTGGAGGGTTGTATATAGAACAGGGAGCATTCAGTAATGACGGGATGTGTGGAGGGTTGTATATAGAACAGGGAGCATTGAGTAATGACGGGATGTGTGGAGGGTTGTATATCGAACAGGGAGCATTGAGTAATGACGGGATGTGTGGAGGGTTGTATATAGAACAGGGAGCATTGAGTAATGACGGGATGTGTGGAGGGTTGTATATAGAACAGGGAGCATTCAGTAATGACGGGATGTGTGGAGGGTTGTATATGGAACAGGGAGCATTGAGTAATGACGGGATGTGTGGAGGGTTGTATATAGAACAGGGAGCATTGAGTAATGACGGGATGTGTGGAGGGTTGTATATAGAACAGGGAGCATTCAGTAATGACGGGATGTGTGGAGGGTTGTATATAGAACAGGGAGCATTGAGTAATGACGGGATGTGTGGAGGGTTGTATATAGAACAGGGAGCATTCAGTAATGACGGGATGTGTGTGGAGGGTTGTATATAGAACAGGAGCATTGAGTTATGACGGGATGTGTGTGGAGGGTTGTATATAGAACAGGGAGCATTCAGTAATGACGGCATGTGTGGAGGGTTGTATATAGAACAGGAGCATTGAGTAATGACGGGATGTGTGGAGGGTTGTATATAGAACAGGGAGCATTCAGTAATGACGGGATGTGTGGAGGGTTGTATATAGAACAGGGAGCATTCAGTAATGACGGGATGTGTGGAGGGTTGTATATAGAACAGGGAGCATTGAGTAATGACGGGATGTGTGGAGGGTTGTATATAGAACAGGGAGCATTGAGTAATGACGGGATGTGTGTGGAGGGTTGGGATAGAACACAGGGTGGAAGTGGGCCACCCATCTGCGGAGACACCGCATTACTGAAGACGAACTGAGGTCTTCAACTATTTTTGTTGATGTTGGCATCCGTTAGTCTCGGGGACGATGGATTTGCGCCCTTTGCGAATGTTTCAGTTGGTCATACAGCATCTGCTGTGGCTGTATAGACCCACATGGGAGTGGCAGTCTCTGCTGCATTTGATGCACTTGAAGGCCGAGTCAGCTGCTGGCAGCAGCTGCTTGTTCTTTCTCTGTGCGCGCTTGTCATCGGCAAGCTTCCGGAGCTTCTCTTCGCCAGCTTCCAGCCCAGTGTTCAACTATTGTTGAGTGTTCAACTATTGTTGAGGTCTTCAACTATTTTTGTTGATATGACGAACATATATGGAACAGTTTCACCACCCACCCCCACCCCAAGAGAAAGCATAGTGCGTGCTTAATGGAATGTGGCAAACCTAAATACAAACAGTTGGAGCAGGTTTCTCTTTCTCCTCTCTTTTCACGGAAGCAGAGACAGACAGACAGACTGAGAGAAATACAGAGAGACACAGAAAGAGGCAGACATACACACACACACACACACACACAGAGAGAGAGAGAGAGAGAGAGAGAGAGAGAGAGAGAGAGAGAGAGAGGAGAGAGAGAGAGAGAGAGAGAGAGAGAGAGAGAGAGAGAGAGAGAGAGAGGAGAGAGAGAGAGAGAGAGAGAGACGAGGGTTTATTTCCCGTCCGCTGAATGCTCGCTTTACGCTACAAATGATTTTTTTAAGGAAAAGAAAAAAAAAGGAAAAGCCTCATGTTAAAGTTCAGCTCCAGTGTTCCTGACAGAGGAGATTAGAGCAGTCGGCAGTACCGCCAACCAGACGTCTTCTCCTGTGCCTAGCCAATGGTCGTCCCTCACGTGACCCTCGCATTATTTCCCCTTGCTAATCGAGAGAACTAAGGCCAAAAAAAAACCACCACACACACAAAAACCCTGATTCACTAGATTCTTCTTTTTTTCGTTTTTTGTCTGTTGTCCAGTTGTTGTAAGGTCGGGGTTTTTCCCATTGTTTCTTTCTTCATTCTTTTGTCTGTTGTCCAGTTGTTGTAAGGTCGGGATTTTTTCCCCATTGTTTCTTTCTTCATTCTTTTGTCTGTTGTCCAGTTGTTGTAAGGTCGGGGTTTTTTCCCCATTTTTTCTTTCTTCATTCTTTTGTCTGTTGTCCAGTTGTTGTAAGGTCGGGGTTTTTTCCCCATTGTTTCTGTCTCCATTCCTTCTTTTTCTCATCTACGAGAGTGATCAAAAAAGACAAATAAAGACAATCTTACTAGGTAGACAAGCAGATGCTAAATGGTATTATGCACACGCACACATACACCCGAACGCACACACGCGCACGCGCGCGCACACACACACACACACACACACACACACACACACACACACACACACCCGCGCGCGCGCGCGCGCGCACACACACACGCACGCACGCACGCACACACACACACACACACACACACACACACACACACACATACATACACACACACACACACACACACACACACACACACACACACACACACACACACACACACACACACACACACACACACACACACACACACACAACACACACACACACGTGTGCGCTCGCGCGCGCGCCTGAACACTCACGCACGCACGCACGCACACGCACGCACACACACACACACACACACACACACACACACACACACACACACACACACCACACACACACACACACACACACACACACACACACGCAGACACCGTCAAAAAGAGAGTGTCTGTATCTTTTGGGTCTGATGAATGCCAGGATGCATAATGAAAGGAAGCACAGGGTACCGTCCTGTCACATCCTGTCACATCAACATGGAACTCCATGGCCATTATATATCATCACCCTCATAGGGTACCATCCTGTCACATCCTGTCACATCCTGTCACATCCTGTCACATCCTGTCACATCAACATGGAACTCCATGACCATTATATATCATCACCCTCATAGAGTACCATCCTGTCACATCCTGTCACATCCTGTCACATCAACATGGAACTCCATGACCATTATATATCATCACCCTCATAGGGTACCGTCCTGTCACATCCTGTCACATCCTGTCACATCCTGTCACATCCTGTCACATCCTGTCACATCCTGTCACATCCTGACACATCAACATGGAACTCCATGGCCATTATATATCATCACCCTCATAGAGTACCATCCTGTCACATCCTGTCACATCCTGTCACATCAACATGGAACTCCATGGCCATTATATATCATCACCCTCATAGAGTACCATCCTGTCACATCCTGTCACATCAACATGGAACTCCATGACCATTATATATCATCACCCTCATTGGGTACCATCCTGTCACATCCTGTCACATCCTGACACATCAACATGGAACTCCATGGCCATTATATATCATCAACATGGAACTCCATAGCCATTATATATCATCGTCCTCATCTTCACCGATCATCTAAATAATAATTTAAAAAAAAAACACTTATCTGAAAGATGGAAACACCTGCCGTACTAGTCGGGAAACTGGAGCAGCACTGACGAGACAAGCGTGCACTGAACGGGTGACACTGGGTCCTTTGCACCAGTCTTCCCATTGGATCCTGTGATAGACGTCACTACTCGATAGGCCGAAACGTCTCAAGACATGCCAAGGATTCGACCTTCCAGTCCGTAGTTTCTCTGTGCTGACCACCCCACCATCGCGGCTTGTTCCCTGTTGGTTTTCTGGTTAACCCACACCGATCCTTCAGTAATTCCTTGAGCCCCCCCCCCCCCCCCCCCCCCCTTCCCTGCCCCCCTCCCCAAATAGTTGTGGTTAAAGTAACACGGACCAGAAAGGAGGGAAATGGAAGCTGAGTAGGTTCGTACTTTTGTCACTATCATGATGGCTGGCACTCGGAATTGCAGACACTCCATCAATGCAGGGTGTCCACTTTCATGTCTGGGACTTTACTGTTTGTCAAACGTATCCGGTTTGTATTGACACATTTCCCCCCGTGAACGCTAAGCGATTCTACTGTTAGTCAAACTCATCCGGTTTGTATTGACACATTTCCCCTTGTGAACGCTAAGCGATTCTACTGTTTGTCAAACTCATCCGGTTTGTATTGACACATTTCCCCTTGTGAACGCTAAGCGATTCTACTGTTAGTCAAACTCATCCGGTTTGTATTGACACATTTCCCCCCGTGAACGCTAAGCGATTCTACTGTTAGTCAAACTCATCGGGTTTGTATTGACACATTTCCCCTGTAAACGCTAAGCGATTCTACTGTTTATCAAACTTATCCAGTTTGTATTGACACATTTCCCCTTGTGAACGCTGAGCGATTCTACTGTTTGTCAAACTCATCCGGTTTGTATTGACACATTTCCCCTTGTGAACGCTAAGCGATTCTTACAGGCTGTGGACTATGTGTGTAGCATTCTGCTTATGGCAAAAAGATGCCGCTATAGCTTTGGCGGTACAAGGAAAGGGGGCGACTGGAGACTGCTGAAAAAAAACCCTCCTCTCTCGGAGTTCGATGGCTCTTACGGTAGACTGGACGACGACCAGATAGTTTTCTATAATTATTTTGGGTTTTGTTTGTTGGCTGTTGCCGCATTTTTACCGTGTAAAAAGTTTAGGGTCGGCAGAAAAAAAAACCGAACAAACTAACGGTAAGAACAATAACAACAACAAACATGGTCGGTTTATCAGCGCAGAAATAACTTCTTCTTCTTCTCTCTCTCTCTCTCTCTCTCTCTCTCTCTCTCTCTCTCTCTCTCTCTCTCTCTCTCTCTCTCTCTCTCTCTCTCTCTCTCTCTCTCTCTCTCTCTCTCTCTTTCTTATGACTTAACAGATCGTGATCGAATTAATTAGGCAGACTTGCCGTGTTTTCTCCATTCACCAAGCAATGACGGTCGAAGATCCCCCTCCCCCCTCCCACCCCACCCCCATCCAACAACCCCTGTCGCCCCTTGCAACCCCTTTGCCCCGAAACCATCATCCCACCTGCTCCCCTTACCATCTCGCCTTCCTGTTTGTCACGTGCTCTGAACATGGCACCAGCAGACAGGCGGCATGTGCTGATCTTGCTGACTCCACCGGTTCCTGTCACTGCTCCGTCTGGAGGGACCTGTATGTGCCGCACGTGACCACACCCGCCAGTCGCCGCAGAAAGAGGATTGTCGTTCCTGCTGCTGTTTGGTCGTCGTTTGACATCACCCAGCATATGGTGGAGAGCCCGAAAATCAATTCCATGGCCCAAATCAGCATGATCGTGATGGCGGGCAGTTTGAGAACGTCCACTTTCTTTTTTCGTTTATCTTTTTTTTTTCTATCTGTTTTTTTTATCAGTCCACCTTTCCTCGGGTCGATCTTCATTCTGTACGCTGTGTCTTCCCCTCTTCCTCATGGTCGATCTTCATTCTGTACGCTGTGTCTTCCCCTCTTCCTCATGGTCGATCTTCATTCTGTACGCTGTGTCTTCCTCTCTTCCTCATGGTCGATCTTCATTCTGTACGCTGTGTCTTCCTCTCTTCCTCATGGTCGATCTTCATTCTGTACGCTGTGTCTTCCTCTCTTCCTCATGGTCGATCTTCATTCTGTACGCTGTGTCTTCCTCTCTTCCTCATGGTCGATCTTCATTCTGTACGCTGTGTCTTCCTCTCTTCCTCATGGTCGATCTTCATTCTGTACGCTGTGTCTTCCTCTCTTCCTCATGGTCGATCTTCATTCTGTACGCTGTGTCTTCCCCTCTTCCTCATGGTCGATCTTCATTCTGTACGCTGTGTCTTCCTCTCTTCCTCATGGTCGATCTTCATTCTGTACGCTGTGTCTTCCTCTCTTCCTCATGGTCGATCTTCATTCTGTACGCTGTGTCTTCCCTCTTCCTCATGGTCGATCTTCATTCTGTACGCTGTGTCTTCCTCTCTTCCTCATGGTCGATCTTCATTCTGTACGCTGTGTCTTCCTCTCTTCCTCATGGTCGATCTTCATTCTGTACGCTGTGTCTTCCTCTCTTCCTCATGGTCGATCTTCATTCTGTACGCTGTGTCTTCCTCTCTTCCTCATGGTCGATCTTCATTCTGTACGCTGTGTCTTCCTCTCTTCCTCATGGTCGATCTTCATTCTGTACGCTGTGTCTTCCTCTCTTCCTCATGGTCGATCTTCATTCTGTACGCTGTGTCTTCCCCTCTTCCTCATGGTCGATCTTCATTCTGTACGCTGTGTCTTCCTCTCTTCCTCATGGTCGATCTTCATTCTGTACGCTGTGTCTTCCTCTCTTCCTCATGGTCGATCTTCATTCTGTACGCTGTGTCTTCCTCTCTCATCCTTCCTCCTGGTCCGATTTTCCCCATTCTTTTGTACGCTGTGTCTTCCCCTCTTCCTCATGGTCGATCTTCATTCTGTACGCTGTGTCTTCCTCTCTTCCTCATGGTCGATCTTCATTCTGTACGCTGTGTCTTCCTCTCTTCCTCATGGTCGATCTTCATTCTGTACGCTGTGTCTTCCTCTCTTCCTCATGGTCGATCTTCATTCTGTACGCTGTGTCTTCCTCTCTTCCTCATGGTCGATCTTCATTCTGTACGCTGTGTCTTCCTCTCTTCCTCATGGTCGATCTTCATTCTGTACGCTGTGTCTTCCTCTCTTCCTCATGGTCGATCTTCATTCTGTACGCTGTGTCTTCCTCTCTTCCTCATGGTCGATCTTCATTCTGTACGCTGTGTCTTCCTCTCTTCCTCATGGTCGATCTTCATTCTGTACGCTGTGTCTTCCTCTCTTCCTCATGGTCGATCTTCATTCTGTACGCTGTGTCTTCCTCTCTTCCTCATGGTCGATCTTCATCTGTACGCTGTGTCTTCCTCTCTTCCTCATGGTCGATCTTCATTCTGTACGCTGTGTCTTCCTCTCTTCCTCATGGTCGATCTTCATTCTGTACGCTGTGTCTTCCTCTCTTCCTCATGGTCGATCTTCATTCTGTACGCTGTGTCTTCCTCTCTTCCTCATGGTCGATCTTCATTCTGTACGCTGTGTCTTCCTCTCTTCCTCATGGTCGATCTTCATTCTGTACGCTGTGTCTTCCTCTCTTCCTCATGGTCGATCTTCATTCTGTACGCTGTGTCTTCCTCTCTTCCTCATGGTCGATCTTCATTCTGTACGCTGTGTCTTCCTCTCTTCCTCATGGTCGATCTTCATTCTGTACGTTGTGTCTTCCTCTCTTCCTCATGGTCGATCTTCATTCTGTACGCTGTTCTTCCTCTCTTCCTCATGGTCGATCTTCATTCTGTACGCTGTGTCTTCCTCTCTTCCTCATGGTCGATCTTCATTCTGTACGCTGTGTCTTCCTCTCTTCCTCATTATTTTTTTTGTCGAGGTGGGGGAGGAGAGGAGGGGAAGGCGTAAGGGGATGTCTGAATTTGTAGAAGTGCTGAAGCGAACAGATAGAAAGAAGAGGTGGATTTTTTAATTGTGTTAGATGTCAAGACCTGTACAATATCTCAAACGATTTACGAATGCTACAACAAATTCTGCAATGGCAGAGGCCAATTTTTTCGTGTCTGTTTTTTTTTCTTTCTTTTTTCCTGTTGCATCTTCCGTGCCACTTTGGTGACATTGCCCTCTGCCTCTCATTGCGGCTCCCCGTTTACAGACACACCCTGGACTTACCACTGCAGCCCCGGCACCACACTGTGGGAGTGAATTCCTGTAACCCCGGCACACACACTGTGGGAGTGAATTCCCTGTAACCCCGGCACCACACTGTGGGAGTGAATTCCCCTGTAACCCCGGCACCACACTGTGGGAGTGAATTCCCTGTAACCCCGGCACCACACTGTGGGCGTGAATTCCCTGTAACCCCGGCACCACACTGTGGGAGTGAATTCCCTGTAACCCCGGCACCACACTGTGGGAGTGAATTCCCTGTAACCCCGGCACCACACTGTGGGAGTGAATTCCCTGTAACCCCGGCACCACACTGTGGGAGTGAATTCCCTGTAACCCCGGCACCACACTGTGGGAGTGAATTCCCTGTAACCCCGGCACCACACTGTGGGCGTGAATTCCCTGTAACCCCGGCACCACACTGTGGGAGTGAATTGCCTGTAACCCCGGCACCACACTGTGGGAGTGAATTCCCTGTAACCCCGGCACCACACTGTGGGAGTGAATTCCCTGTAACCCCGGCACCACACTGTGGGAGTGAATTCCCTGTAACCCCGGCACCACACTCTGGGAGTGAATTCCCTGTAACCCCGGCACCACACTGTGGGAGTGAATTCCCTGTAACCCCGCACCACACTGTGGGAGTGAATTCCCCTGTAACCCCGGCACCACACTGTGGGAGTGAATTCCCTGTAACCCCGGCACCACACTGTGGGAGTGAATTCCCTGTAACCCCGGCACCACACTGTGGGCGTTAATTCCCTGTAACCCCCGGCACCACACTGTGGGAGTGAATTCCCTGTAACCCCGCACCACACTGTGGGAGTGAATTCCCTGAAACCCCGGCACCACACTGTGGGAGTCCATTTCCCTGTAACCCCGGCACCACACTGTGGGAGTGAATTCCCTGTAACCCCGGCACCACACTGTGGGAGTCCATTTCCCTGCGCGCAGCCACACCCTGCACTGTACTCTTGCAGCCCCGACACCACACTGTTGGAGTGAACTTCCCTGCGCACAGGGCGAGGTTTTCAAATGTGTTCATGTTTGCTTTTGTTCTTTTCTGCGATTGGAAGCAATTTTTAGGCGCTAGCGCTACCCTGAAGTAGCATCTTTTCCGTGGGACACTTCCTGGGATACTTTTTTTAGCCCTCAAGGTTACTCGGACACAGATGATTATCCTGATGCCATTGTCTGTTTGCTGTGTTAGTGATGAAGATGTTGCGAGCTGGAATTGCAAGTGCGTTTGAGAACTGAAATATTCTAGTCATATGCTACATTTACGCTGCCAGTTTTGAGTTTTTGAGTCCCGCTGCTTTTTGGTCTGAGTGGGCGGCATTTGGTGGGAGTTGTGTTTGTGTGCTCATCCTCGCTGTCCAGACTGTCTTAGTCATGCACTCATAGGCACACACAGACAGGCAGTGGGTGACAGACTGCATCATTGGGTATGCTCCTCCACACTTACTTGCTTTATCTCTCCCGATGTCAACCTGGCCCTAGAGACACAGACAACCGCACTTTGGGTCAGGAATTGGAGCAACACTCCCAGAGTTCAGATGTCAACCTGGCCCTAGAGACACAGACAACTGCACTTTGGGTCAGGAACACTCCTAGAGACGAGCAACACCCCAGAGACGAAACAATGAAGTGGACAAACCTCGACCTGGTCTTCTCATTGAAGTCCAGATCAACTTTGGTAGAACCGGTCGGGGCGGAAAAATTCCACAAATATATGGCTCTGATGGAAATCGAACCTGCAACTTCCCAGCCAAAACTCCGCGACGCAAAACCATTACGCCACGACGACTGATGGCAGAAGCTGCGCGTGTCCATTTTATTTTTTTTAACCTAACACTTAAAGTGCAAACCTGAACCTCATGCCTCTCTCTCTCTCTCTCTCTCTCTCTCTCTCTCTCTCTCTCTCTCTCTCTCTCTCTCTCTCTCTCTCTCTCTCTCAACTTTTTTTTTACATTTTCTGTGCACAATCAAATCTGACAATATAGGAGACTGTACAAACAAAGGCAAACGAAAAACAACAACAACAACAACAACAACAACACACAAACATTATTAAATGGAAAGGGCACTACAAATAAACATCTAGACAGAAATTAACTGTAGCTTGAATACTAGATGGACAAGAATCTGTAGTTGCATTGTAGTATCCTGGTGACAGGGATGAATATTTATACATCTCATACACATTACAAGTATGGCAAAAAAAAACAAAAAAAAACAAATAACGGCACGATGGGTTTTTCTAGCTCGATTCTTTATCTATTCAAAAAGTCTTTTGAAAAAAAACCATTCTGCCTGAAAACTGTTATATCTCATATTTGTTAAAGAAATATACTTTTCAGTTTCATATTTAATCTTCAAGAAGGATTTAAAGTTAACATAGAGTGGTAAAGTTTCCACAGTTTAAAATTTGAAGATGAAAAATTTGCAAGGATTATAATATAATCAAGGACATGACTTGACTTTGTATTCTTTTCATATCCAAATAGCACAAACGTTTCGTTAAGTAAAAGGTTAAAGCTATTTTCTGTGCTGGAGTTGATACATGCTTCTAACTGTCCCCAAAACGTTTTACATGTGGACATGCCCATAACATGTGATTAATACTGTCTCTCACATTTTTACAGAAAGAACAATCCTCCGAGTTAACAACATTCATATTTGCAAGGATGACATTAGTTGCTAATATTCGGTGCAGAATTCTTATTTGGAACCATTTCAGTTTGATTTCTTGTATTTTCTTGGCCTTGATGAAAATATTTTTCCAGTTTAAGCTCTCTTTTCATTTTTTCATTCCATCGTTTACAATTTTTGGTTCTAATTTGTCCTTTAGCATATCATAATAAAACTTCGTTCCTTTTGGTATGGAATATATCAATTGAAGCGTTTTGTGAGTCAGTGCATTGGAATCGTTACTGTTAAGGGTTAATCCTGTCTTGTTGATATAGCAACGTATAGCACCGACACATCCATTATAAGTGACAAAATCGACGTTAACACCATGTTTTTGTTTAAACTGATTCATAGTCAAAAAGGTTCCATCATCATTTAACAAATCTCTAATCAGAAAAATATCCTTGTCAGCCCATTTCTTGTAGTAAATGATTCTTTGACCTATCCTAATATTTGTATTGTAGAAAATAGGTTCCAAAAGCAAATCACTTGTTTCAATATTTACCTTTAAGCTAAATATTTTATATGCTTCGAAGACATTGATCCAAAAAATTGCTTAACATGTGTTTCTCAGCAGGTATTTGATGGGCCCAATAGATCTAACTTAGCTATGTTCGGATAAATTGTTGTGAGTAATCTTTTCCATTTGTGATTACTGTTTTTCAGTCTTCGAATCCAGCTGAGTTTTAATGCTGTTACTGCATCCTTAATATGAGGAATTCCAAGTCCACCTTCATTAATATTTCTTACAGCTACTTTCCTGTTAATTCTATCTTTTTTCCTACTCCAAACGAACTGAAACACCGAGATTTGTATTGATTCTATCAATTGGTCGGGTGGATTTGGTAGCAACATCCATAGATAAGTAATTTTTGACAGAATTAGAGACTTCAAAACCGCTACTCTACCCAAAGGCGTTATGTTTCGCTTAAGCCATATCTTGTACAGTCTTCTAATTTCTGCAAATTTTTCGTTCAAATTAAAGTTCGTACAGTCAGTTAAATCATTAGTTAACCAGACACCAAGCACTTTGAATTTCGGGGGATTCCATTCAAAGTTGTAAATGAGGCAAAAATCGCTCTTGGGAATGATGCACTAAATGACCAATAACAAACGTTTCAATTGTATTAAATCTGCCACTTGGCTGTACAAAACAATTGTTGGTCAGACACACTACAGTTGAATCGATCATTTCACCAAAAATACATGCCCAAAACATACACAATACAGAAAAATAATGAGAAATACTAACACAAAAACGAGAAATACAAAACATTTGTCAAAAAAGAGTAAAAAGAGAGAAAAGGAAAGAAGTTACTTTTCAACGACAAACGCCGCAAGGGAGCAAAGCTATACACGTGATTATTTTCCCGGACTGGACAGATAATATCGGAAATATCAGAACTTTTATTTTGACATTTTCACACACACACACACACCACACACAGACACACACACACACACACACACACACACACACACACACAGACACACACACACCACACACACACACCACACACACACACACACACAACCACACACACACGCGCGCGCGCGCGCGCGCCGCGCGCGCGCGCGCATGCACACACACATTCACCCTCCACCCCAACACACGTACACTTCCACACACGCACACATGCACGCACATCCAGAAAAGCATACAAACAACGCATATACACACGGATCACATACACACACACACATCAATACACGCACCCCCCCCCTCCTACACACACACTCACACACAATAAACATACACGCACAGGTACACACGAACGGACGCTCACACACACATACCCTCTCCGACACCTATACGAATCACCATCCCCACTTTGTGTGCATACATATGCATATTACATACAAACGTCTGATAACTTCAAGCCATCTTTCCAATCAAAGAGACAATCATGTAAGGTAGTTGTACAAAACGCAAATACTTGAACACTAAAGACTTTTCTTGCGGAACAATACTACATTATATGCCCCAAAGGAAAGACAAAGCCAAGTGCCTATACGCAAAAATACATGGACCCAAACACATAAATATCCACATAAACATCGTTATTAGCCCAACATAAATATTTCAAAAAAGCAATAAAACGAGTGTTACCCCTTCCCCCCAAGTACAGAAAACTGTATAATTTTGACATATTCGTTGATGAAACACATCGTTGACAAACAGACAATCCCTCCACCATCCCCAAGGCCCCCGCCAATCCTGGCGGTCACACAAGGCATCCCGCAGTTCTACACACACACACACACACACACACACACACACACACCACACACACACACACACACACACACACACACACACACACACTCGCTCTCTCTCTCCTCTCGCTCTCTCTCTCATTTTCTCTCTTGTTTCTCTCTCTCTCCTCTCTCTCTCTCTCTCCTCTCTCTCTCTCTCTCTCTCTCTCTCTCTCCTCTCTCTCTCTCTCTCTCTCTCTCTCCTCTCTCCCTCCCTCTCTTTTGTCAACGATTTTACTTTTCCTCAACGTTGATCTGTCTTTCTGTCTGTCTCTGTCTGTCTATCTATCTATCTATCTGTCTGTCTGTCTGTCTATCTGTCTGTCTGTCTGTCTGTCTCTCTTTCTATCTCTCTCTCGTCCTGCTCATAGCATAGCGTATGGTTTAAGAAATGACCCGATGTAACTCGATGTGACAGTATATGCAACAGTATGTTCCATTCAGTTCCAAATTTACAAACATCACATAACGATCAAGGAAAGAACATTTCAACTGAAAAAGACAGGCCCTGTCGCATCCGAATCCGACGCACCACGCAAACAAATCTCACCCACACCACAAGACCGACCATCCGCGGCATTTTGCGACATTGGGTCAGGGCCAGGGTCAGGGCAGCCAGGGCCAGGAGTCCAACGCCAACCCCAACCCAAACTCTAAAAGTGATTTTTTTGTATTTATGGTGAGTGTCGCAAATGGTAACAGTCCTAACAGCTACGACCCATTCGCACGGCACGCCAGACCCGGACGCGACAGGCCTGTCCCATATAATATACCAACAATGTCACATTGTGTGGCAAACAAATCAAACCAAATTGTGTTGATTCACTAAATGTGAGTTCTCAAAAAGCCCTTTTACTCAGAAACGCGAGCACAACTCTCCACAAAAAAAGGTTACATTCTCTAAACTTAATACTTAAAGTGCAAACCTCCACCTCATGCTTCCCCTCTTTCTCCCTCCCTTCCTCTCTCTCTGTCTCTGTCTCTCTCTCTCTGCCTCTCTGCCTCTGTCTCTGTCTCTCTCTCTCTTTCTCTCTCTCTCTCTCCTCTCTCTCTCTCTCTCTCTCTCTCTCTCTCTCTAAACTTTAATACTTAAAGTACAGACCTCGACCTCATGCTTTCTCTCTCTCTTTATCTCCTCTCTCTCTCTCTCTCTCTCTCTCTCTCTCTCTCTCTCTCCTCTCTCTCTCTCTCTCTCTCTCTCTCTCTCTCTCTCAACTTAATATTTAAAGTGCAACCCCCCCTCTCTCACTCTCTCTCTCTCTCTCTCTCTCTCTCTCTCTCTCTCTCTCTCTCATCTTCATAGTCTTTATTTTCTTTTTTCTTCCAGCGTTTAAATTCTTAATACACCAGCATTTGTCATACTCTAACCACTATACAGTGAGACAGTAAACCCTGTCGTACTCTAACCACTATGCAATGAGACAGTAAACCTTGTCGTACTCTAACCACTATGCAATGAGACAGTAAACCTTGTCGTACTCTAACCACTATGTAGTGAGACAGTAAACCTTGTCGTACTCTAACCACTATACAGTGAGACAGTAAACCTTGTCGTACTCTAACAACAATGCAGTGAGACAGTAAACCTTGTCGTACTCTAACCACTATTCAATGAGACAGTAAACCTTGTACTCTGACCACGATGCAATGAGAAAGTAAACCTTCTCGTACTCTAACCACTATGCAATGAGACAGTAAACCTTGTGGTACTCTAACCACTATGCAATGAGACAGTAAACCTTGTCGTACTCTAACCAATGTACAGTGAGACAGTACACTTTCTCGTACTCAAACCACTATACAGTGAGACAGTAAACCCTGTCGTACTCTAACCACTCTGCAATGAGACAGTAAACCTTGTCGTACTCTAACCACTATACAGTGAGACAGTAAACCCCGTCGTACTCTAACCACTATGCAATGAGACAGTAAACCTTGTACTCTAACCATTATACAGTGAGACAGTAAACCTTGTCGTACTCTAGCCACTATGGAATGAGACAGTAAACATTGTCGCACTCTAACCACTATGCAGTGAGACAGTAAACCTTGTCGTACTCTAACCACTATACAGTGAGACAGTAAACTTTGTACTTTAACCACTATACAGTGAGACAGTAAACCTTGTACTCTAACCACTATACAGTGAGACAGTAAACATTGTCGTACTCTAACCACTATACAATGAGACAGTAAACATTATCGTACTCTAACCACTATGCAGTGAGACAGTAAACCCTGTCGTACTCTAACCACTATGCAATGAGACAGGAAACCTTGTCGTACTCTAACCACTATACAGTGAGACAGTAAACCTTGTCGTACTCTAACCACTATGCAGTGAAACAGTAAACCTTGTACTCTAACCACTATACAGTGAAACAGTAAAACTTGTACTCTAACCACTATACAGTGAGACAGTAAACCTTGTCGTACTCTAACCACTATGCAGTGAGACAGTAAACCTTGTCGCACTCTAACCACTATACAGTGTAACAGTAAACCTTGTCGTACTCTAACCACTATGCAGTGAGACAGTAAACCTTGTACCCTAACCACTATACAGTGAGACAGTAAACCTTGTCGTATTCTAACCACTATACAGTGAGGCAGTAAACCTTGTCGTACTCTAACCACTATGCAGTGAGACAGTAAACCTTGTACTCTAACCACTATACAGTGTAACAATAAACCTTGCCGTACTCTAACCACTATGCAATGAGACAGTAAACCTTGTCGTACTCTAGCCACTATGCAGTGAGACAGTAAACTTTGTCGTACTCTAACCACTGTACAGTGTAACAGTAAACCTTGTCGTACACTAACCACTATGCAGTGAGACAGTAAACCCTGTCGTACACTAACCACTATGCAATGAAACAGTAAACCTTGTCGTACTCTAACCACCATGCAATGAGACAGTATACCTTGTCGTACTCTAACCACTATGCAGTGAGACAGTAAACCTTGTCGTACTCTATCCACTATACAGTGTAACAGTAAACCTTGTCGTACTCTAACCACTATGCAGTGAGACAGTAAACCCTGTCGTACTCTAACCACTATGCAGTGAGACAGTAAACCTTGTACTCTAACCACTATACAGTGAGACAGTAAACCTTGTACTCTAACCACTATGCAGTGAGACAGTAAACCTTGTACTCTAACCACTATGCAATGAGACAGTAAA
>JAFLJL010014544.1:0-23951 GCA_018398815.1 Conus ventricosus | reverse complement strand
TATACAGTGAGACAGTAAACCTTGTTGAACTCTAACCGCTATGCAGTGAGACAGTAAACCTTGTACTCTATCCACTATACAGTGAGACAGTAAACCTTGTACTTTAACCACTATACAGTGAGACAGTAAACTTTGTTGTACTCTAACCACTATACAGTGAGACAGTAAACATTGTACTCTAACCACTATGCAATGAGACAGTAAACCTTGTCGTACTCTAACCACTTTGCAATGAGACAGTAAAGCTTGTCGTACTCTAACCATTATGCAGTGAGACAGCAAAGCTTGTATTCTAACAACTATGAAGTGAGACAGTAAACCCTGTCGTACTCTAACCATTATGCAGTGAAACAGTAAACCTGGTCGTATTCTAACCACTATGCAGTGAGACAGTAAACCCTGTACTCTAACCACTATACAGTGAGACAGTAAACCTTGTACTCCAACCACTATACAATGAGACAGTAAACCTTGTACTCTAACCTCTATGCAGTGAGACAGTAAACATTGTCGTACTCTAACCACTATACAATGAGACAGTACACCTTGTCGTACTTTAACCACTATTTAATGAGACAGTAAACCTTGTACTCTAACCACTATACAGTGAGACAGTAAACCTTGTCGTACTCTACCCACTATATAGTGAGAGAGTAAACCTTGTACTCTAACCACTATACAGTGAGACAGTAAACCTTGTACTCTAACCACTATTCACCAGCATCTGTCATACTCTAACCACTATACAGTGAGACAGTAAACCCTATCGTACTCTAACCACTATGCAATGAGACAGTAAACCTTGTCGTACGCTAACCACTCTGCAATGAGAAAGTAAACCTTGTCGTACTCTAACCACAATGCAGTGAGACAGTAAACCTTGTTGCACTCTAACCACTATGCAGTGAGACAGTAAACCTTGTACTCTAACCACTATGCAGTGAGACAGTAAACCTTGTCGTACTCTAACCACTATACAGTGATACAGTAAACCTTGTCGTACTCTAACCACTATGCGGTGAGACAGTAAACCCTGTCGTACTCTAACCACTATGCAATGAGACAGTAAACCTTGTCGTACTCTAACCACTCTGCAATGAGACAGTAAACCTTGTCGTACTCTAACCACTATGCAGTGAGACAGTAAACCTTGTCGTACTCTAACCACTATGCAATGAGACAGTAAACCTTGTCGTGCTCTAACCACTTTGCAGTGAGACAGTAAACCTTGTCGTACTCTAACCACTATGCAATGAGACAGTAAACCTTGTCGTACTCTAACCACTATGCAATGAGACAGTAAACCTTGTCGTACTCTAACCACTGTGTCACGAGCCGGTTTACCTTGTTTTTACTCTGTTGTTTAATAGAGAATGAAACACTAACAGCTCACGACTTTTATAATAACTGTGTGATTGTCAATAGGTTCACTCTCGCACTTTCGCCACACCCGACAACAACATGTAGCTCACTTCCTCCAAACAGTCGTCTGCTATCACTCCAACATTTATAACAGACTCAAAGAAATACAAGTTCCAAATTTACTTGTACGAAAACCATTTAAACTTCACATTCATAATTTAACATACATTTTTGCACACAGGTATTCACAAATTAACTTAAATTAGCCAACCCTAAACATTACTTTATTTCTAAACTAGCTAACCTCCCTAACGAACTACTTCCCCTGACTGTAACTAGAACTCACCTAACCTCTGACCTAACCAAATTAAATAACTTCCCAAGTTCCCAACTAACAAATTAACTCACACGCCTACGCTCTCCCAATTACTCGAACATTCTTACGACAACATTCTTAGACTCATGCTCCCATCGCTCAATTATCCCGACATTCAATTCTTGTACAAACACCACACGCAACTACAAAGTCCAGCCTCGCGCAAGCTCTCCATGACATTACAGTTCACTCAGCCACGCGGTGTTCAACAGCGGCCGCCCAGCTATCAAACATGATGCCTGCAAAAGCCGGAATAAATATATTAGAACCTAAACAAACTCTTGTTCCTATTTCGAAACATCTTAAACCTCTAAGTCGAAATGAACTACAACTGGAACCTAAAATCCGAACTCTACTTACCAAGCAGCCCACACTCCATGCATTCAGAAAAGGACCGAACACGGGTCGCACACTGCCTTATATTCCTACGCATTGCCTCGGCTTCACCAAGGCCATACTCCAGAGATGCGGAAATTATAAAAAATCCTAAAAAACTTTTAAAACTATCACTAACACTTCTGACATCACCCCCTTCCCCGGAGAAAAAAAAATAAAATAAAATAAAACTATTATTATTTTTTTTTTTTGTTAAAGAAAAAGACCAGCGACCGACGGAGGAAAAGTTCCTCTGAAGATGGCTCCAAACTAGGTGTATTTATCCATTTAGGGAAATTCCACTGATTAAGAGCTTCAAAATAACCTTCACCAAGGTTAATAATTGAGTACCACACTCAATAATTGACTAGTCCCCCGACTGTCAAATGCTCAATCTTTTTAGAGTAATTTTTCCTATTACTCTATCCATTTAATGAAAATTCTCGTCAGAATTAACATTAGTCCTAGACCCCTGTCACAGACATGGATACAAAAAAGTAACTCGAATACCACATATTCAAGAACTCTCTATGACCCCCGTCATAGGTTACACCCAGCCGTTGCATCAACATTCACAAATCGACCGAAGGTCCCTGGTCCCTATCCAGAAAAATATGTTTATAATTAATAATCACATACCAATTCTACTACAACTATCAAATTTTCCATCCATGTAAGTCATAACATTGAAAAAAAAATTTTCTTCCATCCAAATGATTCATGTTGTCTTTCCATATCTTTGAACATCCAACCGAGTCACAACGTTGATTGGAAATGTTTTCATTCCAAATGGTTTATAGTGTCTTTTCACGTCCTTTAACAGTTCATCGTGTTTTTGCAAGTGCGTGTAACGCAAGATCTGTTTGCCACATACAGTTTTTAGAAAAAGTTTTATTTCACCGTGTACGACGACACAACAGTTGGACTTGGTCTTGAACATGTCGACGTCACACGTGTGAAGTAGCTTGAACTTGCGATGCGATGGATGACAGCTACGGAGTGCAGCGAAGGATGACAGCGTCTTTCATCAGCATTGTTCCTGCAACAATCCATCTCACAGCAAAAAACAATGCTCTCCAACTAACAAGTTAATGCTATGATAATACAAGCATTCGCATCCGCATGACCCTCACTCCACCAGACGAGACAACATATCCGCTTCATAATTACTTGCCCCTGGACTCGGCAAAATTGAAAATGAATAATCTTGCAGTGCAAGACCCCAGCGCAAAACACGCGCATTTGTTGGTTTAGCGTTTTCCAAGACCGAAAGCGGTTTGTGATCCGTCTCCACAATGAAGTGACGACCAAACAGATAGCGCTGGAATTTCTCCACGGCCCAGATAAGCGCAAGGCACTCCCGCTCATAGTTGAGTAACTTGTCTCTCTGTCCAGGAGCCTCCTGCTTGCGTATAGGATTGGGTGCACTGCCCTTCTTTGGACTGCAGCAAAACCGCCCCTATGCCCACTGATGAAGCATCAGTGCACACAATGAAGGTCTGCGCAAAGTCAGGCAATGCCACGACAGGACTTTTGGATAGTACCGCTTTCACTGTGTCAAACGCAGTTTGACAAGTGGGTGACCACTTCACCTTGCTTGGACACATTCTCTTTGTCAAATCCACCAAAGGTGCCACTGTGCCTGAGAAGTGCGGTATGTACCGACGATAAAATCCTGCCATGCCCAAAAATGAACGAACTTGTCGTTTGGTTGTTGGTACACTGACTGACAAAACTTGTGAAACCTTGCTTGGTTCTGGTGACATCTCATTGCTCCCAATGACATGTCCCAAGAAGGTAATCTTCTGATAGCCTACTTCAATCTTACTAGGTCGAGCTGTAAGTCCATGTAAAGACAACTCTCTCAACAAAGCGTCAAGTGATGATAAGTGGCGTGTCCAGCTGACAGTAGCCACCAAAATGTCGTCGAAGAAATTCAACGCATCGAACTTCTTCAAATGCAATTTCCTCATCATGCGTGCAAATGTGCTTGGGGCTGTGGATAACCCAAAAGGCATGCGCTTGAATTGAAACAAGCCCTGTGGAGTACGAAAAGCGGTTTTCTCCCTATCACCCTCAGCCATCTTAATCTGCCAATATCCTTTGGTCAGATCAATTTTGGTGAACCACTTTTTGTCTTTGAGAGAAATGAATAGCTCCTCCACCATCTGGAATTGGTTCAGAATCAAACTGTGTCACCTTGTTGGTTTCTCGCATGTCAATGCAAAAGCGCACAGTACCATCTCTCTTCCGGATCAGAACGACTGGTGATGAAAATGGGAACAAGATGGTTCTATGATATCCATTTGTAACATTTTGTCAATTTCTTTTCTGACCAAGTCATCGGAACCGAAAGGAAGAGGATACTGCCGAACATTCACAGGTTTGGATACTGTGAGCGAAATGCGATGTTCGCATAAATCAGTGACGCCTGGCACATCAGTAAGCATCTCAGAGTGCTTTTCCATGACCTGTTCAATTTCTAGCCTCTTGTCCTGTGGCAAGGCAACATCATATTTGACCTCTTTCACACCTTCAGTTTGCACTGTGGGAACTGTTTGTATAGACACTTTGGAAGTAGTCTCAGGTACACACCTTCATTTTCATCACATAAAGGTAGCACTGACACTGACGCAAGTACCACATCATTCTTCCTTTGTACTCTCTCAAAATGTTGATGTGAAACAATTTATGTACCCCATTCATGTCGATAAGGTAATCGTTCACATCATGTCTCTTGAGTACAACAAATGGACCCTTCCATTTTAACAACATTTTGTTTGTGTCAGTGGGCAACAACACTAACACCTCATCACCAATTGACAGTTTTCTGTCACTTCCCTTCTGAAGTTTATACTGTCTGTGTCTACGACCAGCTTCCTGCACTGACTTTTGTGCTAAGTCAATCATGTCAGTCAAAGTGGTCTTCATGTGTTGTACATAATCATGTATTGGTTTCACTGTGTTCTGGGTTTTCACCTCTCCATGATTCATACAAGAGTTGGGTAGGACCCCTGGGTACTCTGCCATACAATAAATGGAAAGGAGAAAAACCTGTGGCTTCTTGCGGAATCTCCCTGTACGCAAAAAGCGCACCTGGTAGGTAACGATCCCAATCTTTTGGTTTGTCCATCATCAATTTCCTTAGCATGGTCTTTAGTGTGCCATTAAATCGTTCCACTAATCCATTTGTCTGGGGATGATAAGGAGTGGAATGAAGTTGCGAGACACACAACAATCTCAACAATTCTCTCATCATGTCTGAGGTGAATTGTGTCCCTTGGTCTGACAAAATTTCATGGGGAACACCAGTGCGACAGAAGATCACAAAGCGTTCGCTACTGCTTCGGTCGTAATGGTCTTGAGGGGAACTGCCTCCGGATATCTCGTTGCCATGTCTACACATGTGAGAATGTATCGGCAACCTGAAGTAGACAAAGGCAGTGGACCGACAATATCCACCACGACTCTCGAGAATGGTTCTTCTATCACAGGAACTGATTGCAAAGGAGCTGGCGGTACCTTGCCCTTTGGAAAGGTCTTCTGGCAAATATCACAGGCCCTGCAGTATTCCTTAATCTCCCTGTGATATCCTGGCCAGAAAAAATACGGGACAATTCTTTTGTAGGTACTGTTGCTGGCCATATGCCCACTCAACAGCCCGTCATGAGCTGCCAAGAGGACAGACGGTCGCAACTCTTTGGGGACCACAAGTTGCCAGCACAATCCTTTTGTCTGGTACCAATCACTGAGCGGTACAATAAGCCATTCCTGACACAAAACACTCAGTCCTTTCTTTCCTGGTGGTTGTCCGACTTTTTGGAAACATGATTCCAAAGAGCTGTCACCTTTCTGTAAATCAGTCACTTTGTCAGCTGAAACGTCCAATTGTGGAACTTTGGCAGTCAACAAAGGTCGGAAAGGTTTGTCAGTCTTTGTTTGTGCTCTCGTTGTGACAGCATTTGCAACTTCAACACAAAGCAAATGTACAACCAGGTATTCGACCCAGAATCACATCACACACAGGTTTATCACAACACACAAGCTTTGACACTGCCAGAAAAACTAGGACAATCAATGTTGACTACTGCTACAGGAAAATCAACAGTTTCACCACTAAACATGGTACAGGAGATTGTTTCATCCACATACTGTTCTTTTGAAACCAATGATTTTCTGACTCCTATTGTAGTGCATCCTGAATCCAACATGACAGTAGCTTCCTGTCCATTCACTGTACCCTGACATGTTTGAATTTCATTGGGCAAGCCATGTTGTACAGACAACCCGATGGAGCCTATCTGTGATTTCAGCATTGGTTTTCGGTCACAGTCTTTTAGAAGGTGCTTACTGTCACCACACCAGTAGCATGTTCTGCCTTTCTTTGGACTTGTGCTGGTTGGCACATTCTGTTGTGTGTTGACAAATGCTTTGGATTTTGTCATGTGTTCTTTCCTGTCCTCAACACGAAAAGTAGTGTTTCCTGACCCTCTGGTATTTTGAAACATAAGATTTCCTTGGGTGCCCGCCGTAGCCACGGTAACCCCATATCCTCCTCTAGAATATCTGGAATCACCACTGGTTGGTGGATTCCCTGACACAGAAGCGTGTGCAAAATGGTGGACTTTTTCCTCACGTCCCAAGGTTTCACTCTTATGTACTTCTCTGTACCTTTCAGCCTTCTCAACCAAATCTTTCACATCTGAAAAACCAGTTTCCTTCAAAAAGGCTACCAACTTTGCGGAACATGACGACAGAAATTGTTCAGTGATCAACAAATCAAAAAGACCTTCAAATGATTTTTGAACTCCTGACAAGTCTATCCATCGCATGAAAAAGCGGTGCAACTTATCAAAAAAAACTGGAAAGGTCTCACTTTGTTCTGGCTTAACAGTGCGGAATTTCTCACGAAATCCTTCCTTTGTACACTGAAAGCGCTCCAACAAATGCTCACTCAACTCTTTGAACGTTCTATTTGGCTGAGAGGATAACAGCTCATAATAATACGTCAAAGCCTTTCCCTTCAAACATCCAGAAAGAATTGATGCCCAATCATCCCTTTTCCATCCCACAGATTTTGCATGCTGTTCAAATCTGAACAGGTAACTTTCAATATCATCCTGTCTGTCATCAAAGTAAGGGAATTTGGGACGGGTACGAGCTTGAGCAGAAGCTTCAGCTTGTTTTTTATCTTCAGGATATTTCTCTTTTTCCAGATTTTTTAGAGTTTCCTGCAACTCCAATTCTCTTTCTTTCAATTCTATTTCTCTCATCTTCAATTTAAATTCTTCCTGTTTTTCATTTTCCTTCAATTCAAGTTCCCTCTTTCCTCTTTCAGTCTGTAACCTCAATTCTTTTTCCCTCATTTCTTTATCATTTTTCTATTTTTCATTCTGTAACATCAACTCCCTTTCCTTCAATTCCATTCTCTGTGGTACATCAAAAATTCTGCCTCATTCTTCTGTGCTTGCCTCAAAAGTTCTGCCTCGTTATTCTGTGTCTGCCTCAAAGTTCTGCCTCATTCTTCTCAGCCCTTGCTCTAGCCTCTACCAGGCCTTCACGAATATGCTTAGTTTTCGCTACTCGCGACAACTCAAGCAAATTAGCTTCTCTTTCTAACTCAGCCACGAGCTGGTCTAGCGGGTCAAGAGGAACCCCCGCCATTTAAACAATATTGGTACTCTTGGAAAAAATAAATAACTAAGTCCACATAGACAAAATTTTGACAACTGTATGAATGAAAATTTATGTACACAAATTTTTAACTCAATTTGAAGAACAATGTAGCCCCCACTACAAGGTAAGAAAAAATTATAGAGGCATGTTTAGCAGTTTACAATGACAAATAAATTTTTTACTGATTCCAATTTTAACAATGCAAATATATTATTGCTTACTCCAACTTCAGCAATACAAATATAATACTGCTTACTCCAACTTCAGCAGCAATTACAATCTTATTATTGCTGACTCCAACCGCAGCAATTTACAATAGCAAGACACTGCTGAATTCATTTAATACAGCAATGAATAGGCTACATTTTCCCATTCACAATTACACAATATCTACAAGTGTAATATAAGTCAGACCCAGAAATTTTTTTCAAAATATCCTTAAATTTAACTAAATTGCCTGTCGTGACAGCCCGACTTTGATAACAGTCCAAGAAGTGACTCACCCAACAAGAGTACGGAGTTTTGCGACTGGTACGACTGCTCACATCAGACAGCAGCCTCACACCAGAATGCATCTGTTAAACCCCTTCCGACCGTTCCCTCGCAGTGGTCGAGAGTCGTCAACGGCAAATAAAATATAGAAAAAGAAAAATGTATTAGAAAAACATTATAATATAAATAAATTTCATACAACAATGACTATAATTAATGACACTTTCTGAAAATATAAATATTATTTTTCCGAAAACAAATCTAGAAAATGTTACTACATATCCAAAAGTTTAACCGTTTTACTGACCATCCTACTACTGATCACAACAACACAATTATTGAAAAATGCAGGCTCGCCACTAATGTCACGAGCCGGTTTACCTTGTTTTTACTCTGTTGTTTAATAGAGAATGAAACACTAACAGCTCACGACTTTTATAATAACTGTGTGATTGTCAATAGGTTCACTCTCGCACTTTCGCCACACCCGACAACAACATGTAGCTCACTTCCTCCAAACAGTCGTCTGCTATCACTCCAACATTTATAACAGACTCAAAGAAATACAAGTTCCAAATTTACTTGTACGAAAACCATTTAAACTTCACATTCATAATTTAACATACATTTTTGCACACAGGTATTCACAAATTAACTTAAATTAGCCAACCCTAAACATTACTTTATTTCTAAACTAGCTAACCTCCCTAACGAACTACTTCCCTGACTGTAACTAGAACTCACCTAACCTCTGACCTAACAAATTAAATAACTTCCCAAGTTCCCAACAACAAATTAACTCACACGCCTACGCTCTCCCAATTACTCGAACATTCTTACGACAACATTCTTAGACTCATGCTCCCATCGCTCAATTATCCCGACATTCAATTCTTGTACAAACACCACACGCAACTACAAAGTCCAGCCTCGCGCAAGCTCTCCATGACATTACAGTTCACTCAGCCACGCGGTGTTCAACAGCGGCCGCCCAGCTATCAAACATGATGCCTGCAAAAGCCGGAATAAATATATTAGAACCTAAACAAACTCTTGTTCCTATTTCGAAACATCTTAACCTCTAAGTCGAAATGAACTACAACTGGAACCTAAAATCCGAACTCTACTTACCAAGCAGCCCACACCTCCATGCATTCAGAAAAGGACCGAACACGGGTCGCACACTGCCTTATATTCCTACGCATTGCCTCGGCTTCACCAAGGCCATACTCTAGAGATGCGGAAATTATAAAAAATCCTAAAAAACTTTTAAAACTATCACTAACACTTTCTGACACACTGTGCAATGAGACAGTAAACCTTGTCGTACTCTAACCACTAGCAATGAGACAGTAAACCTTGTCGTACTCTAACCACTATGCAATGAGGCAGTAAACCTTGTCGTACTCTAACCACTATGCAGTGAGACAGTAAACCCTGTCGTACTCTAACCACTATGCAATGAGACAGTAAACCTTGTCGTACTCTAACCACTATGCAATGAGACAGTAAACCTTGTTGTACTCTAACCACTATGCAGTGAGACAGTAAACCTTGTCGTACTCTAACCACTATGCAGTGAGACAGTAAACCTTGTCGTACTCTAACCACTATGCAATGAGACAGTAAACCTTGTGTACTCTAACCACTATGCAATGAGACAGTAAACCTTGTCGTACTCTAACCACTCTGCAATGAGACAGTAAACCTTGTTGTACTCTAACCACTATGCAATGAGACAGTAAACCTTGTCGTACTCTAACCACTATGCAATGAGACAGTAAACCTTCTCGTACTCTAACCACTATGCAATGAGACAGTAAACCTTGTCGTACTCTAACCACTATGCAGTGAGACAGTAAACCCTGTCGTACTCTAACCACTATGCAATGAGAAAGTAAACCTTGTCGTACTCTAACCACTATGCAATGAGACAGTAAACCTTGTCGTACTCTAACCACTATGCAAATGAGACAGTAACCTTGTCGTACTCTAACCACTATGCAATGAGACAGTAAACCTTGTCGTACTCTAACCACTATGCAATGAGACAGTAAACCTTGTCGTACTCTAACCACTATGCAGTGAGACAGTACACCTTGTCGTACTCTAACCACTATACAGTGTAACAGTAAACCTTGTCGTACTCTAACCACTATGCAGTGAGACAGTAAAACCCTGTCGTACTCTAACCACTATGCAGTGAGACAGTAAACCTTGTACTCTAACCACTATACAGTGAGACAGTAAACCTTGTTCTCTAACACTATGCAGTGAGACAGTAACCCTTGTACTCTAACCACTTTGCAATGAGACAGTAAACCTTGTCGTACTCTAACCACTATGCAGTGAGACAGTAAACCTTGTCGTACTCTAAACCACTATACACTGAGACAGTAAACCTTGTACTCTAACCACTATACAGTGAGACAGTAAACCTTGTACTTTAACCACTATACAGTGAGACAGTAAACCTTGTTGAACTCTAACCACTATCCAGTGAGACAGTAAACCTTGTACTCTATCCACTATACAGTGAGACAGTAAACCTTGTACTTTAACCACTATACAGTGAGACAGAAAACTTTGTTGTACTCTAACCACTATACAGTGAGACAGTAAACATTGTACTCTAACCACTATGCAATGAGACAGTAAACCTTGTCGTACTCTAACCACTATGCAATGAGACAGTAAGCTTGTCGTACTCTAACCACTATGCAGTGAGACAGCAAAGCTTGTATTCTAACCACTATGGAGTGAGACAGTAAACCTGTCGTACTCTAACCATTATGCAGTGAAACAGTAACCCTGGTCGTATTCTAACCACTATGCAGTGAGACAGTAAACCTTGTTCTCTAACCACTATACAGTGAGACAGTAAACCTTGTACTCCAACGACTAAACAGTGAGACAGTAAACCTTGTACTCTAACCACTATGCAGTGAGACAGTAAACATTGTCGTACTCTAACCACTATACAATGAGACAGTAAACCTTGTCGTACTTTAACCACTATTTAATGAGACAGTAAACCTTGTACTCTAACCACTATACAGTGAGACAGTAAACCTTGTCGTACTCTACCCACTATATAGTGAGACAGTAAACCTTGTAATCTAACCACTATACAATGAGACAGTAAACCTTGTACTCTAACCACTATACCCCAGCATTTGTCATACTCTAACCACTATACAGTGAGACAGTAAACCCTGTCGTACTCTAACCACTATGCAATGAGACAGTAAACCTTGTCGTACTCTAACCACTCTGCAATGAGACAGTAAACCTTGTCGTACTCTAACCACTATGCAGTGAGACAGTAAACCTTGTTGTACTCTAACCACTATGCGTGAGACAGTAAACCTTGTACTCTAACCACTATGCAGTGAGACAGTAAACCTTGTCGTACTCTAACCACTATACAGTGAGACAGTAAACCTTGTCGTACTCTAACCACTATACAGTGAGACAGTAAACCTTGTCGTACTCTAACCACTATGCAATGAGACAGTCAACCTTGTCGTACTCTAACCACTCTGCAATGAGACAGTAAACCTTGTCGTACTCTAACCACTATGCAGTGAGACAGTAAACCTTGTCGTGCTCTAACAACTATGCAATGAGACAGTAAACCTTCTCGTACGCTAACCACTATGCAGTGAGACAGTAAACCGTGTCGTACTCTAACCACTATGCAATGAGACAGTAAACCTTGTCGTACTCTAACCACTATGCAATGAGAACAGTAAACCTTGTCGTACTCTAACCGCTCTGCAATGAGACAGTAAACCTTGTCGTACTCTAACCACTATGCAATGAGACAGTAAACCTTGTCGTACTCTAACCACTCTGCAATGAGACAGTAAACCTTGTCGTACTCTAACCACTATGCAGTGAGACAGTAAACCCTGTCGTACTCTAACCACTATGCAATGAACAGTAAACCTTGTCGTACTCTAACCACTATCCAATGAGACAGTAACCTTGTCGTACTTACCACTATGCAATAAAGTCAGTAAACCGGTCGTACTCTAACCACTATGCAGTGAGACAGTAAACCTTGTCGTACTCTAACCACATGCAATGAGACAGTAAACCTTGTCGTACTCTAACCACTATGCAATGAGACAGTAAACCTTGTCGTACTCTAACTACTCTGCAATGAGACAGTAAACCTTGTCATACTCTAACCACTATGCAATGAGACAGTAAACCTTGTCGTACTCTAACACATGCAATGAGACAGTAAACCTTGTCGTACTCTAACCACTATGCAGTGAGACAGTAAACCCTGTCGTACTGTCATGTGACGTAGCCTCACATCAAGGCATGTGACGCTCCATCACATGTAGTAAGTGATATGAATCGTTTCCCATGCCACAACTAAAAAGGAAGAATATTCATGTGGCTTGACTAGTGTAGCGGGCGTCCCCAAATAATTGTGAGAATGACTCATAAAATAAACAACGGTGGAGAGAACAGGGAAACCTTCATTCTGGGCCACCTTCGCCCTCAACCAGTTTCGGGCGAAGGTGGCCCAGAATAAAGGTTTCCCTGTTCTCTGACAAGTAAGACTTCAATAACCAAAAAATAACGATTATCTACAAACAAACATACTGTGTAGGGTTATCTGTTTTTAATACTAATTTACTAAACTTTTCAGACTTTAATTTTTGTTTAATCCTGTGTTTTTCCTGGTCATTTCAATAATATCATTTTCGCGCAAACATTCATCAAATGAGTCTCTGTCTTTCATATGAAATAGAACTACAGTCTTTAACTGTTCTCTAAAGTCTTTTAAAACGAGTTATATTTTTGACATAAAATCCACACACTTATTCCAGCATGTCTTCCGCTGAAAGCTAGTTTCGACAAAGTGTTTCTCTTTTTAACTATGTCTCTTTCTGCTGAACAGTCATCTATAATAAATAGTGTCTGCGTTCCTTCAAACAGTCTATAAAACTGTTCTAAACACTCACTCAGTTTATTGCTGGGGTCAACTAAATATATGTCATCATCTGTCCATATAAACCTTCTATCATGATATGCTTTGTTCCATTTAAGTGTTGGACAGAAAACCACAATATGATTAAATTATAAACGATAAACTGTTTGTAACAGGTCGAGGATAAATATTGTTTTTCCACAACCAGTCTGCCACAAATCAATGAGCAATGAGGAGTTTTTGTCATAAAGTTTAACTGCTCCACAGTTTATAACAGAGTTTAATCTAATCCAGTTATTATTTTTTATCATACTCTCCGTCAAAACTTGTTCAGTATAAATAAAACCCTACGAGGCTAAATGTGTAAGATTAATCCAATTCAGTTCTGTAAGATTGTTTCTATTAAGTCAACAGTGATTTTGTTGCTTGTTGTTATGATCTTAATACCTCACCATTGTGAAGAACGACGACAACAACGTTAGGCGTTTAACGTCTAAGTTTTGCCAGCTAATATTAATTCCTTTTATAAAGGTCATCACTAACGCCCACAACCCCATCCCTCTCCACATCTTTAAAGACAGAAATTTCAAATATCATTGTGAACGTGTCTCCTAATTTTCTGCTTGGAAAGACTGTAATTTTGTAGAAGCTTTTTTTACAACTGTTTCTTTTCTGTGGAGGATGTACTGTTTTTTCCCATACGGCTTATTTCAATTTCTTTCCGACTATTGTCGTCCGGCATAAGACTTACATGTAAAGGCCAGAGTTGAATGCTTTCTGAACTTTTTTGACGGCTAAAATATGTAAATGGGCTTATGAATTCAAATTTTATTTCCCATTCTAAATATGGTTCTAAGGCCATTTGAGGTCAGGTTTTCGAACTATTTTATATTCATACTGGCCAACATTATTTGCCTCTAGATTGCGCAGCTGTTCTAGTTTAGGAAACTTTTTACTGTCGCTAACCTCTTTGCGTTTTATAATCACCATCTTTAGTGTACTCAAACCCATACAAAGTGCCTATCTCACCGTTCTGTTCAAAGTCTGCAACGTCTGCAAGGTCTTTTAATTCTAAGGTTATCCACCTCACAGGCGCTAATGTACCTCCTGGCTCTTCTGGCCCCCGCGAACCATTATTTTTTAGTAGCGTATTATTTTTATTTTCCAAAACAATGTGCAGTTATCCACATTCTACGAGTTCCCGTTTTTGTCCTTTGATTTTTATATTAAATGATCCAACCCTCCCCGCAAACAATCATTTAAACGGTAAATTAGGGAATTGTATAATTTCATAATCGCAATATGCAGCTTTCCTTTCCCGCCTACGGAAGAGCTCTTAAAACAGTTGAGGGCCTTCCCATCATAATACGGTTTTCATCAGTGCACAGCTCAGCCAAATGAACATAGAGTAATGAATGTAATGCAAGATCGACGACTTTCCCCTCAAACGTAGTTTCATCTTGCGAAACACTAAAACTATGAGTGGGGTAGATGCTAGTTGTAAAAGCCTAGCATTTTAGTACCTTATCAAAATCGTATTTTGCTTCTTCAGGTTTGAATGATAATATTGTTTTTTAGATTTGCATTGTAAGTTTTTAAGAGTAATGTCTAAGTAACTCAATGCTTCCTTTTAGTGAGCAAAACCCGAATAACCATCAGTATTGTTAACCGTTTTAACGTCGTTGTTCTCCTTTTCATATTTTGTAATCTTATAATTACCCCTTGGCTTCAGTTATATTAAACCAAACGACTTGTAAAATATTTCATGAGAGTCGCGACCGTTTTGCCCCGCAATTGTTATCCAATAGCATGTTCTAAAAACGAAAGGACGGTCTGAGTTGTTATTGTTACAAACTCCTTTTTATAAAACAAATTAAAATATGAGGTGCTTTCAAATATACTGCTGCAAAATATTCTGGGGGCCGCACTACAATCCTAAAAATAAGAGCAACTATACACTTGACATTGCTTGTCCCCAGACTGGCCCTTTTCATAAAAAGGTAGTACTCCATTGAAGAGCTATCTTTAACCCCCCTATTGAAAAAGAGCACATCCAGAGAAAGCGTGGTTTAGTCATCCGTTGCAGTTTTATCAGAACCAGTTAAACGTTGCTGTTTTTGTGCAGCAACTGGTGGGAGGGTCGTATGCTAATCCATTTAACTCATTCCTGATCCTTTGGTGAGGTCAGTGTAACAGATTTCATTTTTATTACACTTCAGACGTATTTTGACTGAACTGCAAGCGCCATTACGAATGACAAATCGTTTAATATGTCAGCAAAAGACAGAATAGACATGAAGGCTTTTGAAAGGATCATAACGAATTCAATATTAACATCCAGACAGAACTTTAGACAAAAGTTGGAATCAGATCAAGTGCATATGCACCCCTTATTTTTCGGGGCACGCACAGAAAGTATAAATATGTCTTGAAACCTCCTCAAAATTGATTCCAGAGAGACAGCCCTGTCCATAGAGCAAGAGCATAAAACAGCATGGACAACAATTTTCTAGCATCTAAGTGGCCTAACTAGGTACAGCGGGAATAGAACAATAAACGACTCTATTCGTACTTACGTTGGGTGTTTGCTAGTTCGCAAGCACAGGCAATATCGAGCATAACTGATCTTTCTACTGGCTTTGTTGCACAAAAACAAGACTTAGCAAATTTAGAGGACGCCATTAATTCTACGTTGAGATTATGACCTCAAGTATTCAAATGTACCAACATGTTTTTCAATACGCAAGATCGAATAGACATTGCATGTTGGCACAGTTTATACAATGCTGCCTTCTGACCTCAGACTCCAGAAAGGTAACAATAATATACTGATAATAATGAAATTCTTATATCAGGCAATGAACAGAAGGTTGGGGAAAACGAAAAAATTCTGAGCCATAATATACAAACAAAAAAGAACGGCCCAAGATTAAGTCAACTAATCCCCGAAGTCCAACCCCCCCAAAGTCCATTGAAGACTCAGCAAAGCTTGCGGACTCGGTCGGATGACCATGAATATAAAAGACAGCGCTGTTCCTTGATTAACTGCCTGGAGTTGGACTCGTCTTTAATTTACTAAATATTAACCAACTATTAAGAGAACTAATCCCATAATGCTCGCCATAAAGCCAACTAACTTTGCTTGCAGTAGACAAAAGCCATCACACAACACCCCTAATATACCCGGTAAAAGCGTTCACCGGCTTACTGGCTAATTTTTTTAATAAATTCGCAAGATGATCAAGCTGTTTTTTTTACCCATGATTTATCAGGTGGAGGCGATGGTGGCGGAGCACAGGACTTTGACCTCCACCCGCCGCCTGTAATAGCCAACAACCCCCAGTGTACTTAATGCAAACTCCCTATAGCTGTTATAACGCTTACTAATTGACTCCTTTGCACTCTAAACATGTTTTGGATTCGTTCTGCTAGCGTTGTGTTTTTCATATAAAATTTTTCGGTTAGTTTCTCTTATTTCTATTCACATGAGTACGTAAATTTGACTCGGTTAGTAGTTAGCACTTTCTAGTCTTGCTGGGATCTCTCTTGTTTCATGATCTTTTAGTCTTTGTTATTCTTACTTTAATATCATGCCCAAGTAGGCGTCATCAGCCCAACGAGTTTTTCTTTTCTCTCTTATATGCCCATCTAGTCACCTAGTTTGCTAAATTGTTTGTTAATTCGCCTCTGATGGTTCTAAAAGCATGATCAAGGCCTCTATTTCTCGCAATGGGTACGTGATCCGTGTATAGTGCCGGAATACCGGTTTCTTTCTGAAAAACTGAGTCTGCTTCATTACATGTGATTAATTCACCTGCTGATTGATTTAATTCTTTAAGTTCCATGTTTCTTTTGGTTATCCGTTGGGAAGTTCTTGCAGTGTGTTATTGAAGTTTAGAACTGCCGCCGCCCTGAATTTTTGGCCTAACCAAGGCCAAGCGATTTTGATCTTTGCAACCACTGAGTCCTATTTCTAATTGAACCCCACGCTTAAAAACTTGATGGGTCCTTTTTAGTTGTAAGCTTAACAAGTTTTCCTTGGCCGCTCCTCACAAACAAATGTCCATCTTTTACTTCAAAATCATAGGGTCTATAAATTCGGAGGTTCTTGGCCTAAACTTTGGTATAATGATCTGACCTTACTTTCTGTTAATTTTATACCGACTTGTTTGGTAATGTACCCCGATTTCGCGAATTCATCAAGCAATGAGACCCCGAGCGATGCCGCTCCCTAAGGAGGATTCACTCAAGTCGTCTCCACGATCAAAAACATCATAATCTTCCTCTTCAATGCCTGCCATGGTGTCTGTTAATAATTAATTTTTATTTGTTTTATAAAAAAATGTTACATGCTTAGGCTCGAATTCTTGACCCGCATAGCAGACTGAAAGAACCCTTTGCGTGAAGGGAAATAAACGGAATATTACTGTTCCAAATAATCCATCTACTATTGATGCAGATCACATTCTAACTGTCAAATTTCCGTCCTAGAGCAATGAAGTGATTGTGCCAGCTTCTGCGCGTCTTTACTATCAAATAGTACCTCTATTCAACTCAGACACAAACAGGACAGTTGTCCAGAAATTTGGTGCAGGCAATTGTTAAGAAAATTTTCTATAAAACTTGTGGGCACGAAATATTTCTTACACAATGCAGACGAATTTTTAACCAATTCTGATCAATGGCTAACCGGGAATGAAAGGGCTGATCATGCGGTTTCAAGGAATCGAAAAATGAAGAAGCACTAAAACATAGAATAGGCCCAGAAGATACTAAAACGGCAAAAAGTATGTAGCCGTAAAGTTGTGCGTATGGAAATCGCATTTCCATTCCCTGAATTTGAGTTGTTACAAAGCGCAAGTGCGCCATACTTCAAGGAGCATTAAAAAGCCAGACTGTCATATGAACTAACTTTTAACGAATACAAACGTGTTATCAGATCAACAGACACCGAAGCATGTACAGCATTTCTGACATCCTTTCGTTAGATTTGACGTTGTTAGCACCCTAATTTAGCAAGGCTGATTGACAACATTATCAGTCACAATTCGCAATATATACGAAAAGTGATTCATCATCAACATATCCAAGAAGCAGCTGACACTATATGGAATTTTAGTTTTAAGTGTCGCGCAGATCGCTAAAGGTATTTTATTGCAGTGTGGAAGATGAAGAACCGTTTCAAAAGACAATTGAAAGTGTTTTAATCTAAAATAGCAAAGTGCATGTACAATTGATGGTAGTCCTAACCAAATCTACCGACGGGGCGGTACCTTATCTTCATTTTGACGAAATAAGAAAAATTTGTTTGGGTGGGAGGGGTAGAAGTCTAACACAACCTGTGTCAAAAGATTACATCTTCACAATGTTAGGCTTGATGATTATTAACAACGAAATACTGTTTTATGGATTGGACCTAAGGTTTCAACAGAGGATAAACATTGCATGGAAGCGGGTGAACTGTAGAGACTAATAAACATGTCAAATTGATAAAGAAGCAGAAGCCGATCACCGCTTAATGTACATTTGTTTGTTTAATATATGATGCGCAGTTGAAGTGGTGGAAAAGAACTGAGTAAAAGATATACAATCTAAATATTTTGTATTTTATAAAAACATGTCTGTTCAAGTTTATCCAAATGGCCTACAGCCGCCGCCAAAAGAAAGATAGTAGAAACCCCTAACATAAAACCATTAGATTAACAGAAACATTACGCAATGCAGCAAGTACTAGAGCAAGACTTTCAAAATACACAAAACCAAACGAAGGTATTCTGCTGCCTTTGTAATCTGTTACCTAAGTTAATACTGGAGCATACGACTATAAGTGCTACTTATCAGCAGAACGAGTATATTGGTCTCTTAGGCAACGGTCCTAGGCGTACCCCCAGCTTACCTCTAGGAGGTGTTGTCTTTAGCTCTCGGTCCTGTGTCATTAGCTGTAAGTGCGCCTGGCAATAAAATTAAAAACTAAACTCCAAAGCCCACACTATGGTTCAAAACAAATAACGCTAACCTTAGTTCGTTTAAACTGACAATAAATAAAGCGCTTGTTGAACTCTAACTCATCGGATGAAGAATTTAATCGTTATACAGGCCGATTGTGATGACTAACAAAGACAAAAGTTGATCTTCCAAAGAAAGGCGAGGGCAAGTTTTTCCTCAACAGCCAACGCCGAGCAAGATTAAAAAAGGAATGCTTAAAAAAAAGGTAAACGAGACATTAAATCTGCTCTAAACACTCACATTACAACACCAAAAGGTGGTTTATAACTATAGTTTATGAGTCCACGCGCAAAAAAGACCGTTGATATTTGATTCTGATTAAGCCGTTGTATTTTTTTTAATTTAAATAAATATGTTGGCTTAGAAAAGAAAGACAGCATGCTAATATATATGAAGGACAAGACGAATTGTTTGAAGTAATGCCTCGAGAGAGAAGTGTGTTATCTAGAGCACTGAATGATATTTGATTTAGAATCATTGACCCAACATAAACGTATACAGCAAGTGTTGTTCATGCTATTCTCAAGTTCCAAGTAAACTAACAATAGGACCCACCGGTTAAAGCATAAGTTAGTGTTGTTAATTGAAGTAGTAACCAATAAACGAAGAAAAGCTTAGAAAGTCCTGGTCTCGACTAAACAACAGACTATTCTTTCCTCTAATGACTTAACACCCGATTGGCAGACGAACGCTTACACAGTTTGACGCTGCCGGCTGGAAAACTAAAGGAGAGCTCTGGTGGTCAAGGGCGCAGCCCTTAGAGAGTTGGATTAAACAGCTAAGTATGCCACCGATTGTAGGCAAGCTACATTCCGCTACTCGGAGTTGTTTTTATAGAGAGCAGTTTTAAACATAAAAAAATTCAGACCATACAAAAGTTTCATGTGGGTGGGTTCATGCAAGGGGCTGCATCAGTCCGAGACCACGCATAGAAGTGACTAACTATCGGCAATACACCAAAGATCTTAACTTCATGAATATCCTTTCCTGTTAGTGTAGACCAAATTATCATTGAAGAAAAAACAACCCAATCACTGTTAATGTATACACATGATGAGGAAACAAATGGGCCAATATAAAGTGTCCAAGGAACGTCCCAACAATAGGCAACCAAGCCAAAAGTCATGGTGGGACTTACTCCTAATGTTTTCGCCGCAGGTGCTGCCCATTACACATTGATACGAACAATGAGTAGACTAAATGCAGCTTACTTCAAATAGATCATGGCAAACAAGAATTTCTGTTAAAATGTTTAACAAGAATGCATCTGTTCAAGCCGCGAGCGAACATAAGAACATTGTAAAAGTTCTGTAGACGTAATCAGAACTAACTACGGCCCCGCCAGGATCTAAAGTTAGTTTTAAGAAAGGGAACGGCTGCAACATTCTCCATATGTTTGTTTACGCAGACTTTCGAGTCGCTTATAGTACCTTATGAAGGGCCCGGCGCCACAAAACTTCGAAAAACAGTCTTAATGAGTAATCATCCGTTTGTTCATTTGCCTTCATTGATTTTAGTGGTCGGTATGGCGCTCATTCAAGGCCACATTATACCGAGGACCAGATGGGCGGCTAAAGATTTTACAGCGCAAGCAGCAAAGTGCGTAATGATTTCTAATAATCGAATTTTAATCTGAAATCATAGCAGTCTGAAACCAACACAGTATCCTCAGCCCGCACTGTGGATATGTGGTTAGGCCCCTCTCATCAGACGCAGAGCAATCCAACATAAAGACCATGATCACATTAGCGGAAAAGTTCAGAGGGAGCTGCGCACAACACATGCAATCTCCAAACTAAATTTTGAACCAAAGACATGGAAGCTTGGCCCCCATCTTCTTTCTAACTTGCGAGGATTACGACGCTCATCTTATATTTGCAAGCAGTACCAACGCCTTCAGGTAAGCATGCCATTGCACAGTCATCAGAAAAGTACAATGTGCTTTTAATCTAAATAACTTTCTTTTCAAATATGACTCTATGCACACATGATGGGATCATTAGAGTCACTGGCTATGCCCTTAAAGTCCTGCCCAATAACGGAAGAATACTTTGAGACCCAACCTCGTTAGAAAGGGCGTTTAACCTTATGAGTCCATGAACATTTGGGAAAGGTTTGATGACACACACTTCCTCTCTAAAGGCGCGTTCTTTCAGTCTTAGGGGAAAGGACACAGCGATTCTGATTACAGCATGCTCAAGATGCTGGCAGAAGTTTGATTGTAAAACGATGGGAGACTACATGATCCTACTTGATGGCTGATGTATTTGTTGGCGGACGTCTTTGAAAACTATAGAAAGACCTGCATAAAACAATTATAGCCTGGATCCTGCGCATTACTTTCTGCGCCTGGGATGAGCGGGACGCTTCATAAAGTTTACTAGGAGTACAGATTGATTATTGCAATTTACCAATGATTTCAGATGATTGAAAACGGGTTTTGCGTGGGGGAATTAGATGGCGTCGCATCATTACTGTAAAGCAAACAACAAATACGTGGACGACTATTGAACCGATAAAAAGGTCTAACTATCTCATGTATTTAGACGCAAACAATCTGTATGTTGGGCAATGGCGCACTCACTTCCGTTACGTAACTTTCAAGATGTACACAGGTACGAATAATATTCAAAAGGCATTAAAGTGGTTTGACCAGTTAACGCCTGATCAGCACGCGGCTTCATTCTAGAAGTTGACTTAGAATATCCTCATGAACTCCAAGACCTCCATAAATGACTATCCATTAGCAGCAGAAAGTCGAAAGATGGCATGCAAGAGAACCACCTAAAACTGTGCCCAATCTTCAAGGCAAAAAAAATTATTCTGTCATTACAGACTTCTACAATTTTATTTAAGACATGTTTGAAGTTGACCGCAGTTCCATCGTATAAAGTGCTTTCGATCAAAGAACATTCATGAACCATTACAACCATGAAGAACACTGATCTCAGAACTAAATCCACAGAGGCTTCAAAAAAGAACTTTTCAAGCTGAGGAACAACAGCTGTTGGTGGAAAGACTAAGGAAGAATCGCACAAGCCGTAAAGATGTCAGATTGGTACCAGAGAGAACGAAGACAATTAAAGCTGACTTCAAAACCTAATTATCAGACTTCAGAAGTTTTCATGATCGAGCTTTTTGGCATAATGATGAAAAAAAAAGAAAGTCCAAATTAGACAAACCTGTATTTATTGGGTTTACCTGTGTTAGAATATCAAGCTTTTGATGTTAGAGTTTCTTAAGACTACTTTAAGCCCTCGTGTCCTGATCCCAAGTGCTTACACACAGATCCAAAGTTTTTGTTATAGATAACCCTACAGAAGACATCTAAAAGACATGGAATTAGAATGGCTAAAGGTCATTCAGGATGGTATGACACGTCCCGATTCCCTAAAGACTCCGCTTTACATTTCAAATACTACCAAGAGGTTTTAGAAAGATGAAGGATGAATTATCTGGAAGGTGATCAAGAGTATGTGGGGTTTAAGGTCGAAAATGTAACAAGTATCGAGCCCGGAGAATATCGTTAAGAAAGGCCAAGTTAATATCTCGCACGGTTGTGGCAGTCCAACATATCACCTGACAAACTACAAAGAAGCAATGTTTGGCAATTAAGACTTTTCATCATGACAACGTAAAACTGCGATCTAATCTACAGAATCAACACAACAGATTGTAACAAAGAAGTCCATTAAGATAGAACAAACACAAAACGCGTGTGTTTGTTAATCCAGAGTTTCAATGCAATCGGGCACTGTAGGCCCGCATAAACAGGGGGTTTTTATATTTTTCCATCAAACTTTTATTATAAGATCAATCATAGCTTCATCCAATTCAGTTAAATCTTTTTCTCATGTTTGCTTGACGAGTTCGAATTTTTTTAATATTTCAAGATATTCTTTTTCCAATTTGGGGGTGTGAGTTCTAGGTGATCTGGATGATTTTAGCATGCGATTGATTAATCCTCGAAAATGTTTTCCTAATAGCATTACACACTGAAATATGCCCTATCATTTCAAGGGCTCTTCCTTTACCATTCATGTTTCGTTCTGCGCTTCCTTCTGGCCTTTCCATTTTAAACCACAATAATATTTACGTAAATTAATTAAAGCGGAACTGTGTCTGGTGGATTACAGCAGTTCCTTCTTTCACAATAGATCTATGAGGTGCTGGTGTTATTTAGTTGTGCCAGTTTCTCGTAAATAATACACGGCGGATTCATCTTACAATTCTTTTTATTTCATAAGGGTCAACACTCCAAACTGGAGTCTGTTCCCTATGCGAGTGTCCCCCTTCGCTTCTCCCGGTAAATAAAGGGACCTTACTTTCAATCCAATGTAATAAGTTTGCCGGATGAAGACTCTCCTTCAACAACATTTATTGTTTTTCGGGGAGCGGTACTGGTTTTTAGCGCCTTAAATTCATCGATTATTCATTGCGCGCAAAACTGGAGGGCAGTCTTCTAACCCATTCTGTGTATGCGAGAATTGTCTATCAGCTCTCTGTGATACTGGTAGGAGAAAATCGTTCGCTAACTGTTTTGTAAAGTTTTCAACTAAAGCCTGTGATCTGTGAACTCCCGGAAATCCTCCTTTTTTAATGGTACCTCCTATTGTCCATGTGACGTACCTCACATCAAGGCATTTGACGCTCCATCACATGTAAGTTGTTGATATGAATCATTTCCCCGTGCCACAATAAAGGAGAATATTC
>JAFLJL010014543.1:23403-43403 GCA_018398815.1 Conus ventricosus | reverse complement strand
AACTAGGCCAAACAACCCTATGTGATCGCTTGCCGCCAATGACGTCAGCACCTGCAAAGCTCGTGGCAAACTAGTCAAACGACCCTATGTGATCGCTGCAAAGCGCGGCAGCACCTGCAAAGCTCACGGCAAACTAGGCCAAACGACCCTATGTGATCACTTGGGGTTGATTGAGGTTGCGCGCGAGACACAACCTGTTTAGTCACAAAAGCAAGAAGTGGCCCTAGTAGTTCCACTTTTTGTTTGTGTGTTTTTGGCCTACCCCACGCACGCACGTCCCCCCACCCCCCACCCCTGACTGTCTATTGTGTGTTTGTTGTTTGTTTGTGTTTGTTGTTTGTTTTGTCCTGCCCCCACGCATGCACACACCCCCACCCCACCCCCCACCCACGCATGCACACACTCAAGTTCCTTCTAAGTTTTTAACTTAAGTTATTCCCAAGTTCTTACTTGATTACTTCTAAGTGTCCTTAAGTCATTCTCAAGTTATCCCCAAGTTCTTACTTAAGTTACTTCTAAGTTTTTTAATTAAGTTGCCCCAAGTTCTTAATAAGTTCTTGATCAAGTTCTTAATTAAGTTTTTAATAAGTTTTTTAATAAGTTCTTGATAGTTCTTGATTAAGTCATCCTCTAAGTACAGACAAGTTCTTATTTGAGTTATCTATAATTATCAAAAAAATACAATCTATGTTTTTATCTATAAATAGTAAATGTCTAAGATAGTACAACACACGCCTCAAAAAACGCGTCATCGTTGAGGATGTCTTGCTCAGCGTTCTCTGCATAGATCTTAATGAAGGTCTTACACCCGAAGCAACCGCATTGATTACAATTCTGGTCTATGGAAATGTCTTTTTATAGACTCCATGTCTTTATTTATTGACACCATCATTTTATAATACGCCATGATCTATTTTATTAAAAAAATTTTAAAATTAAGTCTTAAAATATTATGGCATTAGAAATGGATCAAAATGATGCTTTGTTATTGCGGTTTTGGCGTGCTGGTGTCTTTTTCTGCATTTAGTGGCTCAGATTTTTTTGATTGCTTTCGTTTCTGTTGCCATTGTGTATATATTTTATAGCCGCAATAACTGCCCCCAACAGCACAATGGCCCAAAAATGGCAACAGTTTTAAGTTCAATATTCCATGAAGACTTTGGGCCCTTGTATCACATGGGGTTTTTTATAGCTGGCATTGAATCAACTTGTTCTGGCATTGGCGGCGTTATGTTTTTCATGATGAGTCATATTCTGTAACATTAATTTTTTTTGTCTGTTCCACTCTGCTAATTTTTTTTCCTGCTTCAAACACGCCCAGGATTTTTAATGGTCTCCACCTGATCAGCGTTTTCTGCTGATTTTCTTCTGGCCCCTTGGTTACTTTCTCCACCTGATTCAGTGTTTTCTGGTTCTGCTGATTTTCCAGATCGTTCATTTTGAAGGGAAATAAAAGCTATATGATAAAAGTTATTAATCCCATGATTAATGGCGATAACATGTTCCAAATCTATAGTATAAATCACACCCTAGAGACTCTAATGACTTTGTTAAAACTGGATCTTGCGTTAAATCATACGTAAGATCTTGTTCAGAATCAATGGGAGCAAATCTACTGACTAGTTTAGTGTACAAACTAAGAACCGTTTGCCCCACACTTTTCACCATTCTAGACCCCAGCTGCGCTTCATACCTGTTATGATACTTTAAAATGTCTTGCGGCGACATCTGTTGAATCTGTTCTATGCTGAATTCAGTTCCGAGGAACTGTTTTGTTTTTCCACAACGCTGCTAAAGAATACAGCCTTTCCTTTTTGGGCATAATAGCTTGATCATCAACTTGGCCATTCATAAGTTCAGGAAGGTTTAGGCCGCCCTGCAGCTGTAGTAGATCATCGCTTTTCATGTTTTTTATATTAATTATAATTATTTTAATTTTTTAAAATGAGCACCGAAAAAACTGTTACCAACCTTGCATACCATTCTGCTGTTTATTGGAGGACTAAGTGTAGGATACTCAATGCTTGGTAAAAGCCTGTTAAGAATTAAACCAGCAGATCTTGGCAAACTAGACTTTGAGGATTCAGCAAAGCTGATTGCTATCATTGCAGCTTCGTTGCTACGAAAGATTTTCTAGTTAAGCAAGGAATAATTCCAGACAATATAAATATGTAAGAAAAAAATACATTTATAAAAAATGGCTTCACTCGCAATAATGATAGGCGGCGCTGTGGTGAATGCGCTTGCTTTTAGCGGAAGTAATTTTCGCATTTAGTAAAACTGCGGGATGACGGCGAGAGAAAAAGACATAACAAAGCTATGGAGGAACTAGCAGCGCACAAGACGCCTATGAAAGGCAGAGACTTGAGCAGTTAGATTTTATTAATGACACCCTGAAAGAACAGGGCATGCAGCTTACACATTTAAAAATGTTGACCAAGCAATAAAAGAATATTATCTAGTAACAGGCAAACCGGTTCAGACATTGCCCCCACCAAAATTCAGTGACTTTTATCAACCATCAGAAAAACAAAAGATGCAAGAAATCGGGTTTATTGTCGTTGGTATGACCGTCGTGTATTTTGTTGCACATAATATTGGCTGAATAAAAAATGAACAAAATCTATTATTCGCCCAAAGGATATTGGAAGGTATCACAGCAATACAAAAGCTAAGCCAAGCGGCAGGAGTCAGTGAACAAACAGCGAAGGAATGGTTATCTAAACAACGATTTGGCAAATTTATTTACCAGCGCCTAACGAATACAGAGACCACACTTTGTCAATACAACTCCAAACGACACCCATCAAATGGATCTTCTATATTTACCCTCTGATAGGATTAGACGAAAAAGATTTAAGTACGCACTCACAGTCATTGACATAGCTTCAAGATACAAAGATGCTGAACCATTAACACAAAAGAGTGCTTCTGCTGTTGCTGTCGCTATACAACTGATATATACCAACGAGGCCCCTTAACTTATCCTCGCATGATTCAAGTCGATGATGGAAAAGAATTTAAAGGCCAAGTGAATCAATTATTGTTAAAACATAGAGTTCCATTAGAAGAGGCATTCCGGAGTTCACAGATCACAGGCATTTAGTTGAAAACTTTAACAAACAGTTAGCCGAAAGACTTTTCTCCTACCAGTATCACAGAGAGCTGATTGACAATTCCGCAACACAGAATGGGTTAGAAGACTGCCCTCAGTTTTGCGCGCAAATGAATAATGAAGAATTTAAAGGGCTAAAGCCAGTAACAAGCAATCAAAAGAAAAACAATAAATGTTGCTGAAGGAGAGTCTTCATCCGGCAAACTATTACCGTTTGGTTTGAAAGTAAGGTACCTTTATTTACCGGGGGAAGCAGAAGGGACACTCGCATCAGGGCAACCGATCCGGTTTGGAGTGTTTGATCCATATGAAATAAAAAGAATTGTAAAAATGAATCCGCCCGTGTATTATTTACGAGAAACTGACACAACAAAACAACCAGCTCCTCAAAGATCTTTTGTGAAGGAAGAACTGCAGATAATCCCCCCAGACACAGTTCCGCTTTAATTAATTTACGTAAATATATTTGAGTTTAAAATGGAAGCTCAGAAGGAAGTGCAGAACGAAACAAGAATGGTAAAGGAAGAGACCATGAAAATGATACGGGAATCATTTCATGCGTGTAATGCTATAAGGAAACATTTTCGAGGATTAATCAATGCATGCTAAATCATCCAGATCACCTACAACTCAAACCCCCAAATTGGGAAAAAGAATATCTTGAAATAATAAAAAAAATTCGAACTCGTCAAGCAAACATGAGAAAAGATTTAAATGAATTGGATGAAGCTATGATCGATCTTATAATAAAAGGTGATGAAAAATAAAAAACCCCCTGTTTATGCGGTTCTCCAGTGCCCAATTGCATATGAAAACTCTGGATTAACAAACACCCTTTTGTGTTTGTTCTATCTAATGACTTCTTTGTTACAACTGTTGTGTTGATCTCATGTAGATTAGATCGCAGTTTTACGTTGTCATGATGGAAAGTCTTATTGCCAAACAATGCTTCTTTGTAGTTGTCCATGTGATATGTTTGACTGCACAACGCTGCGAGATATTCCCTTTGCTTTCTTAATGATTTTCTCCTGGCTCGAAATACGTACATTTTCGACCTTAAACCAACATACTCCTTGATCACCTTTCCAGATTAATTCATCCTTCATCTTTCCTAAAACCTTCTTATTAGTAATTGAATGCAAAGGCGAATCTTTAGGATAATCAGATGTGTCGTACCATCCCGCATGTTCCTTTAGCCACTTCGATTTCCATGTCTTTATAGATGTCTTCAGTAGGATATCTATAACAAAACTATCTGTATCTGTGTAAAGCACTCTGGACTCAGGATACGAGGGCTTAAAGTAGTCATAAAGAACTCTAACATCAAAAGCTTTGATAATTCTAAAAACAGTAAACCCAATAAAAACAGGTTTGTCTAATTTGACTTTCTTTTTCTTCATCATTATGCCAAAAAGCTGATCATGAAATCTTCTGAAGTCCTGATAATTAGGTTTTGAAGTCAGCTTAATTGCTTCATTCTCTCTGGTGACCAATCTGACATCTTTGCGCTTGTGCGGATTCTCCATAGTCTTCCGAAACAACTGTTGTTCATCAGCTTGAAAAAGTCTTTTCTGAAGCATCTGTGGATTTAGTTCTGAGATCAGTGTTCTTCATGATGTATGGTTTCATGAACTGTTCTTGATCAAAAGCAATTATACGATGAACTGCTCTTAACTTAAACCATGTCTTAAATAAAATTGTAGAAGTCTGTAATGACAGACATAATTTTTTTTTGCCTCGAAGATTAGGCACAAGTTTAGGTGGTTCTCTTGATCCATCTTTAGACTTTCTGCTGCTAATGGATAGTCATTATGCAGGTCATGGAGTTCATTAGGATATTCTAAGTCAACTTCTAGAATGAAACCACGCTGTTGGTCAGGCGTTAAAACTGCCCAACCACTTTAAAATGCTTTTTGAATATTATTCGGATCGCCGCCTGTGTACATTTTAAAGTTGCGTAATGGAAGCGATTGGCCCATTGCCCAACCAACAGATTGTTTGCATCTAAATACATAAGATAGTTAGACCTTTTACTTGATCATAGTCGTCCAAGTATTTGTTGTTTGCTTTACAGTAATGATGCGACGCCATACTAATTCCCCCCACGCAACCCGTTTTCAATCATCTGATCATTGGTAAATCTGACAACAAATCAATCTGTACTCCAGTAAACTTTAAGAAAGCATCCCAACTCATCCCAGGCGCAGAAATGTAATGCGCAGGATCTAGGCTATAATGTATCATGCAGGTCTTTCTATAATTTTCAAAGACGTCCGCCAACAAACATACATCAGCCATCAAGTAGGAGTCATGATAGTCTCCCATCGTTTTACAATCTAACTTCTGCCACGCATCTGAGCATGCTGGTAATCGGAGTTGCTGATGTCCTTTCCTCTAAGACTAGAAAAGAACGCGCCTTTAGAGGAAGCGTCTCTTCGTCAAACCTTTCCCAACTGTTCATGTACTCATAAGGGTAAACACCCTTTCTAAACAACGTTGAGTCAAAATATTCTTCCGTTATTGGGCAGGACTTTAAGGACATAGCTAGTGACTCTAATGATCCCATCATGTGCTGCATAGAGTCATAAAAAGACATGTTATTTAGATTAAAGCACATGTACTTTTCTGATGACTGTGCAATGCATGCTACCCTGAAGGCGCTGGTTACTGCTTGCATTATAAGGTGAGAGTCATAACCTCGCAAGTTGTGAAAGAATACAGGCAGCTTCCATGTCTTTGGATCAAACTTTAGTTGAAGATTGCATTTACTGTGCGCTGCGCCTCTAAACTTCCCACTAATGTGATCATGGTCTCTTACTGTGGGGTTTACACTCTTGGGCGTATAGCTCTAAAACCGCAAATCCAACAATCTGTGGCTGAGTCATACTGTTGTTGGTCTTCAGGCGTCATTATGATTTCAGATAAATTCAGATTATTAGAACAGTCATTGCGCACTTGCTGCATGCGTTTTAAGAATGTTTCTGCAGCATCTGGTCCCTCTATATAATTCTGGTTCTGAATGAGCGCCATCCGACCTAACAACAATGAGGCAAATGAACAAATCTGATGATTACTCATTAAGACTGTTTTTTCGAAGTTTTGTGGTGCTGGCCCTTCATAAGGAACAATAAGCGACTCGAAGTCTGCGTAAACTACGTATGGAGAATGTTGCAGTTTTTTCCAGTTCTTAAAACAACTTTAGATCCTGCGGGGGCGTAGTTAGTTCTGTCTTACAGTCTACAGAACTTTTACAATGTTTTATATGTTCACTCGCGGCTTGCACAGATGGCAATTCTTGTAAACATTTTCTGCAGAATTCTTGTTTATTTTTTTATGCTTTGAAGTATGGGCCAATAATCTACTCATTGTGCGTATCAATGTGTAATGCGGCAGCCCCGCTGGTGAAAACATTAGTAGTAAGTCAACATGATTTTTGTCTGGCTCGCCAATCGTTGGACTGTTCTTGGACACTTTAATTGGCGCCAAATCTGTTCCTCATCCCATGGTAGACATTAACAGTTATGGGTTTGTTTTGTTCTTCAAACTGATCAATAGAATCCACGCTAACGGGAAAGGATATTCCACTAAAGTTAAGATCATTGATGTAAGGGTGATAGTTAGACACTCTCTCGCGTTTTTGCGGGCGTAATGCAGCCTTGCAAGAACACACCACATAAAACATTTGTTGTCTGTATTCTTTATGTTTAGAACTGCTTTTTTTGCGACTAATGCTGGAGGTAGTGGAATGTGAGACTTGCCAACAATCGGTGCATACTTAGACTGTTTTAATCTGATCTCTAGACTTCGCCCTCTGACCAACCAGAGCCTCTCATTTTGGCTTCTTCAGCGGCAGCGTCAAACTGTGTAAGCAGTTCGTCTGCCCAACCCGGTGTTAAGTCATTATGAGAAAGAATAGTCTGCTGTTAGTTGAGACCCAGACTTCTAGGTTTTCTTCATTATTGTTACATAGTCGATTAAACAAGCTAACATTACTTTAACTGGCGGGTCTATTGTTAGTTTACCCGGAACTTGAGAAATAGCATGACCAACGCTTGCCCGTACGCTTGCTGGATCAAATGACTTCTAAATCAATATCATTCAGCGCTCTTGACAAATTTTCTTGCATGCATTCAAAAAATTCGTCTTGTCCTTCATATATCTTAGCCATGTTGAGTCTCTTTTCTAACTCAAATATTTATTTAAATTAAAAAAAAAAACTTAATCAGAATCAATATCGACGGTCTTTTTGCGCTTGGACTCATAAACTAAAGTATAAACGCCCTTGGCATTGTAATGTGAGCTGTTTAGAACAGAGTTTAATGTTTCGTTTACTTTTTTTAAGCATTCCTTTTTTATCTGCTCGGCGTCTGGCTGTTGAGAAAAACTTGCCCTCGCCTTTCTTTGAAGATCAAACTTTTGTCTTTGTATCATCAAAATCGGCCTGTAAACGATTAAATTCTTCATCCGGATGTTTGAGTCAGCTAGTGCTTTATTTATTATCAGCTTGAACGAGCTAAGTTTAGCCGTTATTAGTTGAACCATAGCTGTGTGCTTTTGGAGTTTAGTTTTTTATTTTTTTGCTAGCAGCACCTACAGCTAATGAACACAAACCGAGAGCTAAAGACAAACCTCCTAGAGGTAAAGCTGCGGGTGCGCCTATGCCCGTTGCTAAGAGACCCACACTCGTTCCTGCTGATAGAGCGCTTATAGTCGATGCCCCAGTATTAACATATGTAACAGCATTAAAGCAGCAGAATACCTTCGTTTGGTTTTGCTGGATTTTGAAAGGTCTTGCTCTAGTACTTGCTGCATTTGTGTAATGTTTGTTAATCTGAAGGTTTTTACTTCAGGGGTTTCTATAACAGCAGAATTGCCTGCTATCTCTTCTTTTGGCGGCGCTGTAGGCAACATTTGGATAAACCATGAACAGACATGCTTTTTATAAAATGAAAAAATAATTTAGTATAGTACCTCTTGTAATCTGCGACTTCCAATATTCAGCTGCGCATCATATAATAAAAACAAATGTACATTAAGCGGTTTATCGGCTTCTTCTTCTTTATCAATTTGAATGTTTATTACGTCACTCACTCTTCTCCCCGCTTCCATACAACTCATTATCCTCTGTTGACCTTAGGTCAATCCAAAAACCGTATTTTGTTGTTAAATAATCATCAAGCCTAACATTGTGAAGATGTAAAATCTTTAGACACTAGGCCTGCTGTTGGATTTCTACCCCTCCCACCCCCAAACAATTTTCTTATTTCGTCAAAATGATGATAAGGTCTAAGCCCGCTAGCGTAGATTTGGTTAGGACTGCCGTCAATTGTACATTGCACTTTCGTTATTTTAGGATTAAAAAACTTTTCACTTGCTCTTTTGAACGGTTCTTCATCTTCACACAGCAATAAAATGCCTTTAAGCGATATTGATAAACGCTAAAACTAAAATTCCATATAGTGTCTGCCCTGCTTCTGGGATATGTTGCATGATGAATCACTCTTTCGTAATATATTGCTAATTGTGTCTTATATTGATCCCCAATCAGCTTTGCTAAATCAGGGTTGCTAACAACGTCAAACTCTAACGAGATGTCAGAAATGCTGTACTTTGCTTCGGTGTCTGATGATTTGATAACCCGTTTGTATTCATTAAAAGTTAGTTCATATAACAATCTGTCTTTTAATGCTCCTTGAAAGTATGGTGCATGCGCTTTTAACAACTCAAAATCTAAGGGAATGGAAAAGCGATTTCCGTACGCAAAATTTACAGCCGCATACTTTTGCCGTCTTTAGTATCTGCGGCACCTATTCTATGTTTTAGCGCTTCTTCATTTTCGATTCCTTGAAACGCAAGATCAGCCCTTTCATTCCCGGTTAGCCATAGATCAGAATAGGTTAAAAATATGTCTGCATTGTGTAAGAAAATATTTCTTGCCCTCAAGTTTTATAGAAATTTTCTTAACGATTGCCCGCCCCAGATTCTGCACAACTGTCCTGTTTGGGTCTGTTGTTGAAGCGAGCGCTATTTTGAAAGTAAGTCGCGCAGAGCCTGGCACAATCAAATCATCCGCTCCCAGGTCTGGAAATTTGACAGTAAGAATTTGATCTGCATCAATAGTAGATGGATTATTTGGAACAATAATATTCCGCTTATTTCCTTTCACGCCAAGGGGTTCTTTCAGCTTTCTAATACGGGCCAAGAATCGAGCCATGTGCTGTCATTTTTTTATAAACAAAATAAAAAGTTAATATTTAAAACATGGCAGGAATTGAAGATGAAGAAGATTATGATGTTTTGACCCTAGAGACGACATGAGCGAAATGATCCCTTTGACACAGCATCGCTCAGCGCTCTCAATGCGGCGTGAATTAACAGAAAGTACGGTCGGAGCATTTTACAAAAGTTTAGGCCAAGAACCCCCCGAATTTATAGACCCAAATGATTTTGAATTAGAAGATGGTCATTTGTCTGTGAAAAACGACCAAGGGCAACTTGTTCGGCTTACAACTAAACCAGACCCACAAAGTTTTTAGCCAAGAGTACAATTATACAAAGACTCAGTGTGAAAGATCAAAATCGCCTTGGTCTTGTTAGACCGAAATTAAGGGCAGAGGCAGTTTCTAAACTTCAAAACACACTGCAGGAACTCCCAACAGCTAACCAAATACAAAACATGGAACTTGAAGAATTAAATCAATCGGCAGATGGAATAATAAATGCAATAGAAGCAGAAACCAGTTTTTCAGAAGAAACAGCATTAAAGACTATACACGACTCCCCGCTGCCCATGCGAGAAATAGCGCCCTTGATCATGCTTTGAGAAGGATCAGAGGCGAATTAACAAACAATTTAGCAAAACTAGGTGAACTAGATGAGCATATAAAAAGAGAAAAAGAAAAACTCGTTGAGGCTGATGACGCCAACTTAGGGCCTGATAATTAAAGAAAGAAAACCCAAAGACTAAAAGATCTTGAACAAGAAAGATCAGCAAGACTAGAAGCGTTGTCTACTAACCGAGAACATTACGAACTCAAGCGAGCAGAATAAGAGAAACTATCCAAAGAATTTTATATGAAGACACAACGCTAGCAGAAAGAATAAGAACACTGTTTAGAGAGCAAGGAGTCACATTAGCAAGCGTTATAACAGCCTTAGGATTTGCAATAAGTACACTGGTGTTGGCTATTACAGGCGGCAGTGGAGGTCAAAGCCCATGCCTCCGTCGCCATCGCCTCCACCTGATAAATCATGGGTAAAAAAACAACTTGATCATCTGCGAGTTTATTAAAAAAATTACCAGTAAAGCTATAGACGCTTTACCAGGAATAGTTGGGGTATTGTCAGCTGGCTTTTGTCTACTGCAAGCAAGTAGTTGGCTTATGGCCGAGCACTTATGGACATTAGTTCTCTTAATAGTTGGGTTACTATTTAGTAAGATAAAGGCAAGTAATCCTATGCCAGTTAATCCAGAAACAAGCGCTGTCTTTTCATATTCATGGTCATCGCGAACAGAGTCCGCGAGCTTTGCTGAGTCTTCAATGGCTTTTGGGGGTTGGACTTCGGGAATTAGATGACTTATTCTTGGGCGTTCTTTTATTGTTTGTAATATTACTGCCCAGAATTTATGTGTTTTTCCCAACCTTCTGTTCATTGCCTGCTATAAGAATTTCATTATTATAGTTTATTATTATTCCTACCTGGAGTCTGAGGTCAGAAGGCACATGTATAAACCAGTGCCAACAGCAAAGTCTACTTTCGATCTTGCGTATTGTAAAACATTTTGGTATCTTTCATACTTGAAGGTAAATCAACTGTAGAATTAATGGCGTCCTCTAAATTTGCTAAGTATTGTTTTTGTGCGTCAAAGCCAGTAGAAGGATCAGTTAGCTCGATCTTGCCTGTGCTTGCGAACCTAGCAAACACCAAACGTAAGTACGAATAGAGTCGTTTTATTCGTTCTATTCCCGCTCTAGTTAGGCCCTTAGAAGTGTCTAAGATAAATGTTGTCCATGCTGTTTTATGCTCTTGCTGTAGGGACCCGGGCTCAACAGTTGTGCCAAAAAAGAAAGATTTGAAAGGAGGATGCCAGTCATAGTTATACTTTCCTGTGCGTGCCCCGAAAATAAAGGTCGCCTAGCCATGATTATGATCCAACTTTTGTCTAAAGCCTGTCTTGGTGTCAATATTGAATTCGTTACAGATCCTTTTAAAAGCCTTCATGTCTATTATGTTGCTGAGTGGATTAAATGGTTTGTCATTTGGTAATGGCGCCGCAGTTCAGTCAAAATACGTCTGAAGGTGTAATAGAAATGAAATCTGTACACTGACCTCACCAAAGATCATGGTGATTAAATGATCAGCATACGACACTCCACACCCATTGATGCGCAAAACACAGCAAAGTTTAACTGGTTCTGATAAAACTGCATCGGATGACAAAACCACGCTTTCTTGATGTGGTCGTTTCAATAGGGGGTTAAGATATCTGCTTAATGGAGTACTCACCTTTTATGAAAAGAGGCAGTCTGGGTCACAGCAATGTCAAGAGTATCAGTTGCTATATTTTTAAGATTGTAGTGCGGCCCAACAGAATATTTTGCACCAGTTATATTTGAATGCACTCATTTTTATTCCGTTTAAAAAAATGTTTGTAACAATAACAACCCAAGACCGGCCTTCGTTTTTAGAACATGCTGTTAAGAACGATTGCGGAACCAAAATGGTTGCGCTCCATGAAATATTCTACAAAGTCGTATGGTTTAATATAACTGAATCCAAGAGGAATAATAAGATTAAAAAATTTAATAATAGAGGCCAATTATTAGCCAGTTAACCATACCTGATGGTTATTACGGGTTTTGCTCACTAAAAGAACAATGAGTAACTTCAACATTACTCTCAAACTTAACAATGCAAATTTGACAACAATGTTAACATTCAAACCTGAAGAAGCAAGTTACCTTTTTAGTATAGAGCTAGCTAAAATGTTAGGCTTTGCAGCTAACAATAATAGTTTTGGAGTTACACCAGACAAAACTACGTTTGAGGGGGAAAGTCCGCTCAATCTTGCATTACATTCATTACTCTATGTTCATTTGGACGAGCTAAGCACTGATGAGAACTATATGATGGAAGGCCCTCAACTGTTTTAAGAGCTCTTCCGTCAGGGAAAGCAGCATATTTGCGATTATGAAATTATACAATTCCCTAATTTACAGTTTAAAAGATTAGTTTGTGGAGGGTCGGATCATTTAATATAAAAATTGCAGACAAAACAGGGAAAGTCGTAAAATGTGATAACCTACACATTGTTTTAGAAATAAAATAATACGCTACTAAAAAATAATGTCGCGTGGGCCAGAAGAACCAGGAGTTACATTAGCTCCTGTGAGGTGTATAACTTTAGAATTAAAAGACCTTGCGATGTTGCGGACTTTGAACAGAACGGTGAGATAGGCGCTTTGTATGGTTTTGAGTACACTAAAGATGGTGATTATAAACGCAAAGAGGTTGGCGACAGCAAAAAGTTCCTAAACTAGAACAACTGCGCATCTAGAGGCAAATAATGTTGGCCAGTATGAATATAAAATAGTTCGAAAACCTGACCTCAAATGGCACTTGGAACCATATTAGAATGGGAAAAAAATTTGAATTCATAAGCCCATTTACATATTTTAGCCGTCAAAAAAGTTTCAGAAAAGCATTCAACTCTGGCCCTTTACATGTAAGTCTTATGCCGGACGACAATAGTCGGAAAGAGATTGAAATAACGCCGTATGGGAAAAAACAGTACATCCTCCACAGAAAAGAAACAGTGTTAAAAAAAGCTTCTACAAAATTACAGTCTTTCCAAGCAGAAAATTAGGAGACACGTTCACAATGATATTTGAAATTTCTGTCTTTAAAGATGTGGAGAGGGATGGGGTTGTGGGCGTTAGTGATGACCTTATAAAAGGAATTAATATTAGCTGGCAAAACTTAGACGTTAACGTCTTAACGTTGTTGTCGTCGTTCTTCACAATGGTGAGGATATTAAGATCATAACAACAAGCAACAAAATCACTGTTAACTTAAATAGAAACAATCTTACAGAACTGAATTGGATTAATCTTACACATTTAGGCCTTATAGGGTTTTATTATACTGAACAAGTTTTGACGGAGAGTATGATAAAAATAATAACTGGATTAGATTAAGTTCTGTTATAAAACCATGGCGCAGTTAAACTTTATGACAAAAACTCCTCATTGCTCATTGATTTGTGGGCAGACTGGTTGTGGAAAAACAATTTTTATCCTCGACCTATTACAAACAGTTTATACGCTATAATTTTAATCATATTGTAGTTTTCTGTCCAACACTTAAATGGAACAAAGCATATCATGATAGAAGGTTTATATGGACAGATGATGACATATATTTAGTTAATCCTAGCAATAAACTGAGTGAGTGTTTAGAACAGTTTTATAGACTGTTTGAAGGAACGCAGACACTATTTATTATAGATGACTGTTCGGCAGAAAGAGACATAGTTAAAAAGAGAAACACTTTGTCAAAACTAGCTTTCAGTGGAAGGCATGCTGGGATAAGTGTGTGGATTTTATGCCAGAAATATAACTCGGTTTTAAAAGACTTTAGAGAACAGTTAAAGACTGTAGTTTTATTTCACATGAAAGACAAAGACTCATTTGAAGAATGTTTGCGCGAAAATGATGTTATTGAAAATGACCAGGAAAAACACAGGATTAAGCAAAAATTAAAATCTGAAAACTTTAGTAAATTAGTATTGAAAACGGATAACCCTACACAGTATATTTGTTTGTAGGGTCGTTATTTTTTGGTTACTTGTCAGAGAACAGGAATAGGCGGCTTTTAGGTCACTTTCGCCAAAAAACTTGGTGGAAGAGCAAGTGAGTCAGAAGCCGCCTTTTCCTGTTCTCTGGCGGGCTTAGGGTTAGGTTAGGGTTAGGGTTAGCGTTAGGATTAGGGTTAGGGTTAGGGTTAGCGTTAGGATTAGGGTTGGGGTTAGCGTTAGGATTAGGGTTAGGGTTAGCGTTAGGATTAGGGTTAGGGTTAGGGTTAGGGTTGTTCGTTTCATCGGCGGCATAGCGGGTCGGCGGCACAGCGGGACGGCGGCATAGCGGGTCGGCGGCACAACGATACGCTCCCGTTGTGGAGATACTGCAGTCCATGAAAGTTCAGAATGCCACAACAAACAGTAAGCTCGATGAAGTGGAACGATGTGTGAAAGGACTGAGAGAACAGTAATGTTGAGTTACAGAAAGATATGTTGACTTGAAAAAAAAGGTGGATGATTTGAAAAAAGAAAATCAAACTTTGTTACAGAAAAACTCTGATCTGCTCTCTCGAGTCGATCAGTTAGAAAGAAAGACTGACGACCTTGAGGGCAGATCCAAAGGAATAATCTAATATCTATGGAATAGACAGAGAGCAAAACGAATCCAATGAACAATGTGCAACCAAATTACATGACGTCATTGCTAAAAAGCTGGATATAAGCGGTGACATCCAATTTGACAGGGTCCATCGTTTGAACAACAAACCAGATTCCCCGATGATCGCAAGATGCACTTTTTATAAAGACAAAGTACAAATTCTCAGTGTGAAAAAGAAATTGCAGGGTACCAAAATTTTTGTAGGAGAAGACTTCTCCTTCCGAGTGAGGGAGATAAGACGCAAACTGTCTCCCCACCTGAAAAAAGCCAGAAAGATGGGAAGAGGGCCACGATGGTGTTTGACCACCTACTCATTGATGGTCAGAAGTACTTCCTTGGCGAGGGGGACAGTTTGCGTGAATCCAGATAGGATCCTGGCCGGCCATTTTCTGGACTTAATTCTCCCATTGATAGGAACACGAGAGGTAACAAATGTAACCCAACACCGTCTGTACGCTTACCTGTTCGTCATGTCAGTGACACGCTTGAACTCTGCGATGTTAATCAGGTCAGCAAGGCCGTGCCGTGTCGTGACAGCGTGAGTGAGCACGTGCAACACACACCGAGCGCAAAACCAAAACGTGTTTCTTTTTGTTGTGGAACGTAAACGGATTGCTATCAAAAATATTTGACTCTGGTTTCATTTCTTATGTTGTCAGTTCGATTTTGTTTTAGTTGAGACGTTCATTGAGGACTGTCAGTTGGACTTATTCACCGGTACAGACTATTTTGTAAACCTGCCGTTAAATTTACTAAACAGGGTAGACGATCGGGAGGACTTGTTTGTTTAGTAAGGAATGATCTTTTCCCGTACGTTAAAAGTATTGATATGGACCATGTTAATTGTTGCATGTTTTTGATCAGTAAAGAGTTATTTGGATTAGGTAAAGATATTCTGTATGTTTGTACATATATACCACCAGAAGGATCTCCATTTACACTTATTTTGATATTGACAATGGAATTAGTATGCTTGAAGAATGTTTAACCGATTTTGTGTTGCAGAATGATGTGTATGTTATTTAAATGGAGATTTGAATAGCAGAACAGCTGATGTTTCTCTAGATTATATTGTACAAAATACGTTTGATCCACAGTTCAGTAATTTGTCCTATAATATGGTTCGACATTCAAATGACTGTACTTTGAACAGCTATGGTAAATTATTATTGAACAGTGCACTGCGTTAGATTTGTGTATTTTAAATGGCAGTGCAAAGGCGACTATGAAGGTTGCTACACATTTATATCTGACTCTGGAGCAGTGTCACAGATATTTCGTACCTTCACGTGAACTTTTATGATTCTGGTTGATTCTTGTGAATTATCTATAGCTGACCGTATTGATTCCGACCATTTACCAGTGACAGCATGTGTTGTTCTTGCCAAGGAATGTTCACTTGATATGTGTATGCAAAAAGAGAATTTTGTCATACACAAACTTATATGGGACGAGAAGTGTGCAGCTACATATACCAGTATTTTGTGCAGTGAAGAAACGCACACAAAAATTGATCTTGCAATTGATTTGATGATGTTAACGTAAATAATGCTCTTAAAGTTTTTAATGATTGTATAAGAGAAAGTGCTGGATCCATGAAAACATGTATATCATTTAATAACAATGGAAGTTCATGTAAATGGTTTGATATAGAATGTAAACTTTGTAAAAAACACACTAGAAGATTGTTACAGATATTTCGTCGTTCAGTAAAATTAGAAAAGAAAACAGAAACAATAATCGAAATGAGAAATGAATATGTAATTGCCAGACGTGAATATAAAAATTTACTAAAGCGGAAGAGGAAACAATTCAACAAAGCTTTACTAGATAAACTGGTAATGACAGTGGGAAACCAAAAAGAATTTGGGACGTTGTTCATAACGCGTCCTTCAAAAGAAAACAGCCTAGAAATAATATATCAGTCGATTCCTGGTTTCAACACTTTAAAGCCTTGCTGGAGACGGATGCTGACAACACAGTAAATGAGTATTCAGCTGAAGTTGAAATGGAAGGCTATATGAATCGTCCGATCTCTAGAGATGAAATATTTGCTAGCACTTAGAAAACTAAAAAAACCATAAAGCAGCTGGTCCGATGGCATTATTGCCGAGCTTTTTAAGAATTCGAATGATCAAGTTGTATACTTCCTTCTGAAATTGTTTAATAAGCTATTTGATAATGGTGTGTTTCCTGAGAACTGGTTTGAATCTGTTATTCAACCTATTTTTAAGAAGGGTGATATCATGATCCTAACAATTATAGGGGAATTTCCTTGAGCGATGTTAGTAGAAATTATTTGGTATAGTGATAAATAATAGACTGCAAGAATGGGTGGATGAACACAATCTCACAGGTGATTATCAAGCTGGATTTAAGAGAGGATACTCTACAGTCGACCATATGTTTTTCTTTACTAGCTCTCGTACAGAAACAGTTTTGTTATAAATCGAAAATTGTATGTTGCATTTATTGATTTCGAAAAAGCTTTTGACACGATAAATCGAAATATTCTTTGGCCAATTCTCCTAAAAAATGGCATTAAAGGTAAATTATTCAGATGCATTAAAAGCATGTACAATGATGTCAAAGCCAGAGTTCGATGTGGTTCTATGTTAACTGATTACATTGCTGCACATCAGGATTAAGGCAGGGAGATGCTTGCAGCCCTGTTTTGTTTTCTCTTTCATTAACGAACTGGCGGTTGAAGTAATTAATAAAGGAAGACATGGCGCTCGATTTTCACTAGATGCATTCGAATTATTTATTCTGTTTGTTGGCTGACGATGTCGTTTTGATGGCAGAGACAGTTATAGGTCTGCAAACACAACTGAACAGCTTACAACAGGCCGCTGCATCTCTTCAACTTAAAGTTAATATGACTAAAAGCTATATCATAGTATTTCGGAAGGGTGGATATTTGAGTGTGAGAGAAAAATGGTTGTATAACGGTGAAAGAATGCCTGTGGTTAATGCGTATAAATATTTAGGAATTTTTTTCTCTACGCGCTTGAGTTTCACTGCTGCATGCAAAGACCATGCAAAGACCTTGCAAGCAGAGCTAAGAATGCTTTGATTTATGTTCTGAAAAGGTTATATATGTTGGATAACAACTCTTTTAATTTATTTATGAAATTGTTTGATTCTCAGATACAGCCAGTTGTGCAGTATGGCTCTGAATTATGGGCCAAGACAATGCTGTTGTCCATTGTGAATCAGTCCATTTATTTGCGTTGAAGAAATTTCTAGGAGTAGACAGGCGAACACCCAATGACCTTGTTTATGGTGAAACCAATCGCAATCCAAATATATATAAATTCTGCTGTTAAGTGTATTCGCTACTGGCTTAAGCTGATACAAATGGAGAATCACAGGATTCCGCGCAAAGCTTATGATATGTTATTTGACCTTGATATAAAAGGTAAGAAAATTGGGTAACAAATGTGCGCTTATGTTTGTTTAAATATGGATTTGGATTTGTTTGGGCAAGTCAAGGCGTTGGAAATGTTCATGATTTTATATGTTGTTTCAGGCAAAGGATGATTGACTGTAGGTGGCAACTTGGTCCGATCATATTCAAACTAGTGATAGATTCAGCTTGTATAGAGCTTTTTGCAGTGACCACAGTTTAAAACCTTACTTACATTTAGATATTGATAGGCACTTAAAATTTATTATGACTAGATTTAGGCTCGGGATTTCTGAGCTGGCTTTACATCGCTTCCGATACAAAACGTCTATGTTCAACGATTTGATTTGCCCCTTATGTACTGAAGGCGAAGAAAGTGAGGTGCATTTTGTTCTCTGTTGCCCAGCTCTTAAACATATACGAGAAACTTTAATTAAGCCTAAATACTATAGACATCCGTCACTGTTTAAACTGAGTTTGCTAATGTCATCGACCAATCCTGAAGATGTGCGTAGTCTTTCTTTGTTTTGTATAAAGGATTTAAAATGAGAGATGTTATGACTTCTGAAAGGTACATGAATACATTTATATCATCGTTAACTTGTATTTTGAACCTGTTGTATATCTTTACTCAGTTTCATGTTCACATTCCCCTTCATGATGGGCTGAGGCCTAATATGAATAAAATATCTTGAGTCTTGAGTCTTGAGTCTCTCTCTCTCTCTCTCTCTCTCTCTCTCTCTCTCTCCTCTCTCTCTCTCTCTCTCTCTCTCTCCTCTCTCTCTCTCTCCGTTCCAAAACTAAGTGTGTCAAGTATTGGCTATGTCTTGTAAAACTTCCACAAAGCAGAATTTATAAACAAGCATATTATATGTTATTAAGACAACATGAAAATGGAAGACAAAACTGGGTTTCTGGAGTAAAAATCTCCTTTTCGAAACTGGATTTGGTTTTGTATGGAATAACCAGGGTGTTGAGAACGATAAACGTTTTATCCTAGAATTCAAAGAGCGTTTGATATCCTCCTGCCAACAGATCTGGCACTCTGAAATTAGAAAATTGTGAGAAATACTCTTGGTTCTTGCGCTTTAATAGTGACTTACAGCCAGAAAAGTATTTATCGGTTGGAACGCGAAAATGGCATAGGGATTCATTAGCACACTTTCGAACAGGACCCTTGGTCTATATGCTAAAGAAAGATGGTATGGTATATTTAATAATGAACCTAATTGTATCTGTCCAATTTGTAAAAAAACAAAAATATATATATATAATAGAAGATGAATTTCACTTTTCTTTCAGTGTGAGGTGTATGAAAAGGTACGGGGAAAATGCGATGTCTTTAAATCAGTTTTAGCAGAACGTGACTTAGTCACTCTGTTACAGAGTGATAGTGAAAACAACTTAAAATCTATTGCTAAATTTATCGCAGAAGCAAATATTTTTTCGAGAAAGGAAGCTTTTCAATACTTAAGTAGAATTAATGTTCTTTCTTATTAAGTCCTATTATCCTCTCAACTGATTGACTAGGCCTGTTGGTCGCTTGCTATTGATGATGTTTACTAATTTCTATTTGCTTTCTGATTCTTTTTAATTTTGATTTTTCTTAATTTTGTTCAAGCAGTGATTCCCATGTCACATAGCAGGTTTTGCTGATGACATTAAACTGTGTTCATTGTCATTGTCATTCTCTCTCTCTCTCTCTCTCTCCTCTCTCTCTCTCTCCTCTCTCTCTCCTCTCTCTCTCTCTCCTCTCTCTCTCTCCTCCTCTCTCTCTCTCTCTCTCTCTCTTTCTCTCTCTCTCTCTCTCTCAACACACATGCGAATAGGAGCAAATGAAAAGTAGTGTAAAAGAGATTGCAGTAGTTTAATATTAAACTGCTTTCAGTAGTGTTTCGACAATAACAAATGTCCTTTTTCTGTGATGAAGTATTTAAAGGTTTTGCAAGCTGACAGTTTTGACATATCAGACACACGACTTATTTCAAAAGGAAAATTCTTAATAAGTTTAAGTAAC
>JAFLJL010014543.1:5000-22403 GCA_018398815.1 Conus ventricosus | reverse complement strand
ACATCCGCCAAACATAAACAAACGAATCTCAAGACAAAATATGACACGTTTCGACCTCTTAGGTCCTCTTCAGGTAATATACACAGCATTCAAGACTATGAAAATGAAGAACGAGAAAATTGACGAGATAAATGATCGCTCATTCTTTATTTTCGTTGTCCCGACTGTTGTTTATCTTGTCTGTAGAAAACCTAAGATGCTGAAACGCGTGCGTTTTGTCTGTGATTCGTTTGTTCATGTTTTACAGACGTATTATTTAAATGTCTTGAGATTTGTTTAGATTTCCGCACCCAATCACCTCACTTTGCAAAAGGAAAGATCAAATAATCACGAAATTGAAAATCTGTCATCAATTTGACGTTCAAAACAGTTACGATTTTTTTTTTACTTTAATTTTTCCCCAGGAATTGCATGCACACTAATCGCTGAAGCATTATTTTATAAAAATTTAAATTGAAGAACAAAAAATCAATCATGTGATTTCTTTCCTTTATACGTTTTGGAAAATATAACAATAAATTTCTGAATAAATAAAGGGAGAGAGATTAACTTAACGGTAACATCTTTTTCATGAGTTAGGCACATTTTATCTTTTCTTTTTTGTAGGAATAGTTCAACAGATCCGTAACAAAAAAAGAAATTCTTCCATTATAAGGAATTTTTAACAATTCTTAAAAACAGACCTCTCTAAATTAAGTTTTCCTTCGCACTGTATGTCAAGATAAGTATGTATTTGTGCTTGTGTCATTTGGTAAAGAACATCCATTAAACCTAAAGCATCAATCTAATCCCATCGACAATGATGAATAAATAATGATGAATTAATGATGATATAATAACAAGATACAAATACAATGGATATGATAACAAAGATAATAATACTAAAATATACAATGATATAGAGGTAACTCTCTCCCCATAAGTAAAACCTAACTCAGAGAACGTTTTATTCAAACGGCACTGCCTTGTAAACTTGATAAAAATCAGCAGACCAAATACAAAGACAACAATCTAATATGGAAACTACGCAGGCCCCAACAACCCCTCCATCACTCACAGTAATGACTTGCAAAAAATTAACCTAGGGGGGGGAGGTTTGAAGATGAAAAAATGGAAACATAATATTAAGAAAATAATGAAAATTTCTTCACTTCGGCAGGAGGAACCATCGTTAATCCCTCCTGAAGGCAGATCTAGTTGTATTCCTGCGCCTCGCGTTTCGTCCGCTGGATCGACTCATCAGAACACGCTGATTGTGCCTGTGCTCCTGCGCCCAAATAGGGGCACACCACATCCATAATAATTGGTGGTGCTCACCACCAAGGGTTCAAAAAAAATCCATCAGTATATATGGCTGGTGCCTTCTTGAATTAAAGTTACTCTGATTAGTTTTCTTATGGCGCAGATTTCCCCATTTTTAATGTGTTATTTCACTGTTCCCTGCCACGTTTCATTTGCAAGATATATATAATAATAACAATGATATGATATCATAATGATAATGAGGATATGAGAAATGAAGTTCAACTGTTTTGTACTGCATTCACCTTCGTTTCACCCCAGTGTTTGTAGCGAGGCTCTCTCTCGCTCTCTCGCTTCCATCGCTCTTCTCTCCTCTCCTCTCTCTCCTCTCGCTCTCTCGCTCTCTTAAAAAAAATTGTGGTTTTCTTATTCTGTTTTATTTTTTCAATCGACGGATTTGTCCTTTTGTTTGTGCATTTATGAGGGGAATACTGTAAAACAGCATCCAGCTATCTTTTCACCCTCATAAAAGTGCGTTTCGAGTTTGTCTCTCTCTCGCTCTCTCGCTCTCTCCTTCGCTCTCTCGCTCGCTCTCTCTCTGATAAATGTTTACTGACTGACAGGTAAAATAACCTTTCTGGAATGATAACCTAGAATTATCCCTCCTCAAATGCCAAACAATTTCCTTTCCTCAATCTATGGCAGAAAATAAAATGTCAGACACTGGTTTTGAAGGCCACGCCAACGTAATGATAGACCATCATTTTTCCTCGACCATCCAGAATGTGGGCCATTTTCGCTCGTGATTAACGTTCGCGGACTGAATAGCTAATTATTGCTTTTTCTATGCGTGCCCACCGTTCCATTTGCTCCAAAACGCCCCGATACACTCGGTGGTCGGAAGCAAGCGTCACGATACCCCCGGCACATTTTTAAAACATCATCTATTTCCAGGGGAGGGCGTGGTGTGTAAAATTATGTCTTAAAATCAGCAGTTTCTGTTATCAGCCCCTAACCTGAAAAAGTTGCCGGTGGAGAGCATCCATGATGGTTTTTTTCCGTGGAGACATCCATGGGTTTTTATTAGTCCTCATTTGTAGCTCCGTGGAGTTCTGTGTAGAACCCAGATCAGATGTATAAAAATACTATTATGAACTCAAAAAAGCCTTACGCACCGGCTGCATTTGCTCGAAAGTCAGTTAGCATTGATCCTTCCCGTGGACCGGGTTTCAAGTCCAGTTAGGACTTCTGTCTCGCCTGTTGTCCATCCTGTGCGGCGCTATTCCAATTCGATTCTGACGTCGTTTTTTTTTTGATAGTCCATAGACCCTAGCTATGAAGACATTACATCATCTCCTTTTTTCCAATGTTCGGGTTTTTATCCTTCATCGCCCACTCGCCACCATTCATTCTTTTCACGACCTGTGATCAAACGTTCGGGTAAGCCACCCCTTCAATTCGAAATGAAATGAGGTAGGAACAGTAAACGAGAAACATAGTATGGTTTTTTTATCCCATAAAAACCTAACACAGAGTAACGTTTATTCGAGACTGGCACAGCCTGATACGAAGAAAATCAAGACAAATACATAGACGAACAATCTAATAGTGGGGGAAAAACAAGCGCAGCCTACACTGAACTGTATGCAAAGATTTGACTTGAGAGTAGGGGAGGGGAGTGTTTGAAAGGAAAACTGGAAATAAATTTTAAAAACAAATAAAAAATGTAAATAGGAAATCTCTCCTCTAGTCTCTCATAAAGAACCATCGCATTCCCTTTTGAAGCAGATATATTTGTATTGCCTGCCCGAGCCTTGCGCCGGACGCTAAATCCGGGACTCATCAGGGAGACTCGGCGGTTTTCTCGCCCGCGTCAAGAAGACACACCCACATCCATAATACTGTGGTGGTTCTCACCACCATGGTGCAAAAAAAATCCAATACACCCCCAGACACCAGCGAAGAGTAGGAAATGCACCAAACAAAGTTGGAGAAAATAATTGCTGTAAAAACTAAAGACATTTATAGCTATAATATAAAATGGTATGGGAACATCCTTTGAGTCCCCCCCCACCTACGCCTGAATCCACACCAAAAGGCAAGGAGATCAAAAGAACAAACACACAGACGACAGAAACAAATACAAATAACCTCAATTGAATCAAATCAAAATCGAATGAAATGAGTAGGGAACATAAACGATAAACATAGGTATGTTTTGTTCCCATAGGAAACCTAACACAGAGTAACTTTTTATTCGTGACTGGCACAGCCTTTTAAATCTAATAAATCAGACAAATACATAACATCAATCTAATAGTGGAAAAAAAAGCGCACCAACAACTGACTGTCTGGCAAAGATTTGACTTGAGAAGAGGGAGTTTAAGATGAGAAAACTGGAAAATAAATTAAAAAAAAAAAAAAAATTTAAGATATAAACCTTCTCTCGCGCATAAGGAACCAATCGCAATCCGGTTTGAGGCAGACAGCAATACAAATATACAGCCTTCAAAAAGGGATTGCGATTGCCCGTATCAGCTAGAAAGTTTTTCATATCTTAACATTTTTTTTTTTTAATTTCCATTTTCCCATTTCTCCATCTGATTCAAGTTTAAAAGCTGTGCCGAGTCCGAATAAAATTACTCTTTGTTTGTTTTCCTTATGGAAAAACATACCCTACTGTTTATCGTTGAAACTGTTCCCTACCTCATTTCATTTCCGTTTTGCTTTGATTAAATTAGGTTATTGTTTTGTTTTCTGTCCGTCTGGTTTTGTCGTTTGAATCTCCCTTCATCTTGGGGAGCCTCAGGCGTAAGGCTCAAAGACTGTCCCCTACATTTGAATATTATTTGCATCATGCATTATTTTACCTCAACTTTCTTTTTTTCCTCCCACACTTTCTTTGGTTGCATTTACTACTCTTCGCTGGCTGCATCTGGATGCTATTATCTTTTTTGCACCCATGTGGTGAAACACCACAGTATTTATGGACGGTGTGTTCTCTATTTGACCCGGAGCGCAGACACAAACAGCTGTCCTCCTGATGAGTCCGCGATTCAGCGGCGAAAGCCTCGGACAGCAATACAAATAGATCTCCTTTCAAAAGGATGCATGGGGTCCCTTATGCAGCTAGAAAATTTTCATTTCTTAACATTTATTTTTTTTTTTTTAATTTTCATTTTCCCAGTTTCTCCATCGTCAACTCCCCTCCACCCCTCTCTCAATCCAAATCTTTGCATCTTCAGTGGGTTGCACTGCCTTGTTTTTCCCCCCACATTAGATTGTTTAGTCCTATGTGGTGTCTGTCGTGATTCAAGTTTAAAAAGGGCTTGCCATCCGATAAAAGTTACTCTGTTTAGGTTTCCTTATGGAGCAAAACAGACCCTACGTTATCGCTCCCCTCAGAATCTGCTGTATTTTGGAAACTGCTCCCATCAGTTGGGTGATGAATGTTTCTCCAGGTTGTGGGGATGTTCTCACACTATCGAGTCAACAACACAACACCACGGCAAAGAAACCATGATTCCATGTTTGTGCACACACAAAGCACAGACACACAGCAAACCAGTGAACCCCACCCCCTCCCCCCCCCGCCCCCCCCCCCCCCCCATACAGCATGTATACGAGTTTTCCAAAAACGTGCTTTGGGAAGACCAATCACTGAACTGTCAAATAACAACATCCCCACCTAGTTAACTCAATCAACACTAAGAGATGGGGCCATAACCACAGTGAGAACACTCACGCTGTTTATAGCGTTCAAACCGTTGAAACACCACTCACCAACAGATGTGAAAGTGGTCGCGGCTGGAAGATACAACCAGAACAACTTGAAAAAATGAAATTCTGCTCTTTGTGTTCGCATCTTTTTTTCAACTGCTCTTGTTATGTGCATTTATCTTCTTGCAAGTTCTGACCAGTTAGTGCAAATTTCACGACACACGATACACGTTATTTTTTAGTTTCCCACATAGAATACAGAGTCAAATTGGTTTGTGGTCATGCCAACATTTTCTTAGCTATTGGTTTAGAGCTTGAGAAACGTTGATACTTGTTCAAATTCGAGGTTGCCTAATGCTGGTGTTTAGACCTCACTGACATCTTTCTACTTTGAAAGTAGATCGACAACACGAAAGTGAGTTATTTTTAATGTAAAATCGAATACCTTTCTTTACAATGTTTTTGGGTCTTATTCTATTTCTTCGAAACGTGTTCGTGATTGTTTGCTTTTTTTAAAAACGCAAAAAAACGTTATTACTGCGTCCCTATGAGTGCACATGCCAAGGCCTCCTGAAGCATGTGGCGGTAATCTCAAGTGCACTGTATAGAGGAGAAAATCCAGGACATCTTTTGACATCTTTCGCGGGTGCGAGGCCTGGTCATTTGTCACGAGTCGGAAGACATTGCTGCCATCTCGATATCTCTGTACGTTGCAGCGTTGAGCTTGTGTGCGTTGGAGGCATACTTCTTATTATAAGTTTCTCAGATTTTTTTCTAGTTCTGGGGCTCTGGTGACTGTGAGTCCGCAAAGCTCCTCTGACAGGTTCGGTCTTGTCGTGCCATCTGACTGCGCCGGCGCGGCTGACGTTCGCGGTTCTTAGAGTGAGAGAAGAAGAGAGAAGAATAGAGTGAGAAAAAAGAACAAAAAAAGACCGTTTGGTGGCCTCACCATCCTGATGTTGCCCTTTTTCGCTCTTGATTCAACTGTTCGCTACAGAGGGGTTTAAATTGTTTTCCTATGTGTGCCCACCAGGCTATTTCTCCATAAATGCATCCACTCTTTTTGCGCAGAGCGCACTGAACACGAGACCGCCTTGCCCATTGGCTGCCGTTCCTTCGCCGATTCTGTTCTGTCATTTATATCCATTGCCTATGCCGTTTCCTGGCAGTCCCCATCTGAACACTCTTCCATCCACTGTAGGTTATCTATTCTGCAGCACCGCTTAAGCGGTTCGAAAACAGAATTAGTTAACTCAGCGCTGAGTCTGTTGCCTGGCTCATAGTTCTCTGAACTGCTTGTAATCCTTCCACGAAAAATGCGCGTTTTCTAATTTTGCGTAAATACGTGTATTTTGGGCGAGTGTGTTGTGTGTTTGGGGTTTGGTGGTGTTTGTGTTCGCGCCCCCGCCCGCCGTGTTTGTGGGGGTTTTTTTGGGTTGTGTGGTTTGTGTTGCGGTTTTGGTTGGGGGTTGTGTTGTTGTTGTGTTGTGGTGTGTGTTGTTGTTGCCGCGTGCGGTTTTGGTGTGTGTGTGGTTTTGGTGTGGTGGGGTGTGTGTTGTGGGGGGGCCGCGCGCGGCCGGCGATGTGTATTCTTTTTTGTGGGTGCGTGTGTGTCTCGTGCGGTTGTGTGCTGTGTGTGGTTGGTGTTGTGTGTTGTTGTGGTGGGGGGTGGTGGTTTGGGGGGGGGCGGGGGTGGGGGTGAAAGGTGTGGTTGGTGGTGTGAAATTAAGTAAGAGAAGAAGAGTGTAGACAAGACAGAAACCGTGGAGAAAGAGAGTGGAGAAGAGGATGGTGAGAAGAATAGGAATTCGAATGTTTTTATGCAGATGAGGGTCCAGCTCCTTTCTGAAGTGATAGTCGTATAATCTCACACCACACCGCCATACACACACTATATAACATGTATAAAACACTAGCCATAGAGCTTTTGGCATACTCAAAACAAACATACCAAAGCTAAAAAAAAAAAAATTAATTGATCTTATTCGATTGACAACAACAACTGTTTGTAAGTTGAAGCGTATGCAGCGTTTAAGAGTTTGTAAAGGAACAATGTCCCCCCCCACCACATCAGAGAATACACGAAGAGGGAGGAAGAGAAAGAGAGAGAGAGAGAGAGAAGAAAGAGAGAAGAGAGAGAGAAGAAAAGAGAAGAGAAGAGTGAGTGAGTAGACACAAGAAAGGAAAACTGAGTGAGAGTAGGGAGAGACGTGAAGAACAGTTACAAACAAGAGACAGAGGGACTCAATAGTGAGTAAGAAAGTGGACACAAGTATAGAATATGTTGCTTATTGAGACAGAACAAGATGAGGGTGAGAGAGATGGGTATAAAAGAGAGATAATAATTAGGCTAGTATAAGAATTAATTATAGGAGAGGGATCGATAATAACATAGAATTCTTTTGTATTTAATCTGGAATATAGTATATGATTCATAGAAATTACAGATTTATAAGGATAGGAAGAGTGGACAGAGAAGAAATTGAATATAACAGGAGATGAAAGAGTGTGATAGAGTTTTCTCAGTATGTTTATAGTCTTTAAAGTAGAGTATTTGTTTGTGGTAGAGAATATTGGGGTAGTTTGGTATTTGTATTAAGATTTATGGGAACTGTATGTTAGATTTAAGAGATAGAGTTTATTTTTTTTTTTGGTTGTTTCATTATAATGTGAGAGAAGATAGTTGTAACAGGTTTGTTCTTGAAATGTTTATTGTATTTGATTTGTAGAATTTGTTTTTTATTATTATTGTTAGTATGTTTTTTTTTGTGTTCAGTGTTAGTTTTAGTTTTATTTTTTTTTTTTTATTGTTTGTTATTGTTGTTTTGTTGTTTTTTTTTTGTTTTTGGTTGTGTGTATTATGTTGTTAGTTAGTATTTTTTGTTGTTTTGATTTTTTATTTTGTTTATTTTTGTTGTGTTGTGTGTTTTGTTATAGTTTTTTTTTTTTTTTTTTTTGTTATTATTGTTGTTGTTGATTAATTGTGTAATGTTTTTTTTTTTATATTGTTTTTTTTATTTTATTTTTATTTTTGTTGTTTCTTTTTTTTTTTTTATATTTTTTTTTTGTATTTATATTTTGTAGTTTTTTTTTAGTAATATTGTTTTTTTTTTTTTAATGTTTGTTTTTGATTATTTTGGTATTTTGTTTTTTTTTTTAAATTTTTTTTTTTTTTATTTTTTTTTGGTTTATTTTTTGATTGTTTGTTATATATTTATTTTTTGTTTTTATTTTTTGTTTTTGTTATTTATTTTGTATTTTTTTTTTTTTTATAGTTTTGTTTTTTTGTATTTTGTTTTTTGTTTTTGTTTATTTTTGTTTTTTTTTTGTTTTGTATGTTTTTTTTAGTTTTTTTAAATTTTTGTTGTTTTTTATTTTTTTATTGTTGTGGATTGTTTGTTTTGAATTGGTTGTTTTTTGTGTTTTGTTTTTTTTTTGGTTTTACTTTTTTAATTTTGTATGTTTTTTTTTTTTTGGATTATGTTTTTATTTTGTTTTGTTTTTTTTATGAGTGTTTGTTATATTGAGATTTAGATTTAGATTTATTAGGTGGTAGATTTGTTAGGGGTGATTCCGGGACTGATTTCGGGCCGTGCTTTTCGTCAAAATGAAACGTATCTTTAATCTTTGGATAGTAGTATTTTCTATTTTTAATAATAAAATTAGTTATTTAGTGTGTGATCATCATATAGTTTTATTGCACATGTAGTGTACACTACAGGGCCAGCAACTGTCTAATAGTGGGGCAATGGAAGCTAGATAGTATGTTGGTATTATTACTAAGCGTGCTCTTATGTCCCCTACTAGATGTACTTATTGGGAATGTTGCAGCTTATCTGCAGTGTAGATGATTCTGCCGAACACTGTATGGGCTTGAGGGGAAGGGAAAAATATATTAATTGCTTCGAAAAAATGAAGCGGCACAAGCGTTATCGCCAGATTGTAGTTAATATTTATTTAGATATTTGTGAGTGATATATAGTTTTATGATTATTGTTAGATAAAGAGAGCATCAAGTAGAATGTAACATAACATTAGTTTGAAAATAAGAATTATTTAAAAAAAAATAAAAAATAAAATCCAGGACTATGTCTCATTCACAGCTAAACCAATACCTCCGCGCTCACATGCATGCACACGCACAAATACACCAAACACCGCAGACCCACAGCCACCACACACACAAACTCTCACTCACACACCCACTCACACACCACAGCACACACTCCACACACACAACACACACACACTCACACACTGCGCACACACACACACACATTTCATGTTAAGAGAGAGCCACTTAAAGAAGCCGTTGAACTATGATCAAATAGTAATTTGATGTGCTAAGTAAATTTTAAGTACTGCATGTGTGAATACGGCATGATGCATGTTTTGGCAAAGAGGAAAGATTCACACAATGGACCAAAAAATGCAAACTAATTTGTTCAAATCAATCACACGTGGTAATGTAATTTTGAAGCATATAGCTTGTGGTTTGCCATTTGGATAAAACTCAGCAAGAAGAGTGACGCCTTGCATACGTTAAACATTGTACTGCCTTATTATAGGCTTTGCTCTGCTGGGTAAAATCATGATTTGGTCTGAATGTGCCGTGGTTGATAAGAACTTTCGGAAAATCATATAAATTCCCCACTTCATAAGTTATTCGTTTTGTATTATTTGCACCGGCACCACTCCAGACTTGACGCATTTGATGTGAGAAAGCTATGCTGCAAAAATAAGTTCCGGATATGGTTCAACATAATATCTGAGTTTATTGAGTAAAAACTAAATTGCACCAACTTTTGCAACATGATTTAATGATCATTTTAAAGTTCCATCAATAGCACGCCTAAACCACGGGGTTCGTAACCCCTCGATCAATTTCACTCATTTTTAGCTCAACATAAACTGTCGTTTTGTTCGGTCGCGATCTAACATACTTTTTTGTTGTGTGCATTAAGCCATTCGTTGGGGTCACCATGCTAAACTTCGTTCGGTGTTGGATCGAAATTTGGAACAACTGATGTTGGAGCACTACAGTGATAGAACTAGCTCACGAACAGATGCACCGTTGTCATCATTGTAGAATGTCAGCTAGTCATTTATAAAAATACTGAAGTAAGAGTCCTTGACAAGCGTTGAACCCACAGCTCACTATTCCTTCTGATATAAGACCGTTTGATATAACACGCTGGCCTCTTCAAGATAGACTGAAAAATACCGACTGCCATTTTGAACAATCAGTCAATTTTTTTAAAATATGTTTTCTACAAGTGTCAAACGCTTTCGTAAAATCGTATAACTTGCCAGGAGTTGTCGGGCTGGTATGCGATAGCCATGTGCACAGAGGCGGGTTTAGGCCGGTGCATGTGTAGTGGTCAAACTTCGATATGGTAACAGTTTGTATGTCCATATTTATAGTGGGAACATGCATCTCTAGTGGTTGCGATACAACGATAAAAGTTTTATTTCGAAAATTGTTTATATCAGGAATCTCTTGATTTAGGAAACACTTTTGCTGCCTTTAGTCCACATAAGACATTATTCAATTCACAACTTATAAACAACGTAAGGTATCAACAATGTAATAACATCGTATGTTAAAGCATTAAGATCGGACAATTCTGTTTGTATTATTTAAGGTTTAAATAAAGGAACCAACTTCAGTTAGACATTAGGATGAATATAGAAGCTCAGTATATTTGTAAGCGTTTTTGACAAAACTTGGAAGATCAGCTGAGTTTCATACCGATGTTAAAGTACACTGGCTCCGTGGTACGGATGCATTACCTGAGGAAATGTTGTTGAAAGTAGCAGACCACATAGTCGCAGTATTATCTGAATTGCTTGCTCGACTTGTCAGTATTTGACAAGTAACACACGCCATAATGCTGCGGGACCCGTTTGCGTGTGATCAGTTTCCGAAATTGCTCAGATTTTGATTTTCTAACGTATCTGATACTCTGTTCTCTCTTTTATAGTCATCACTTTTGTGTCTTTAATGCATCCCTTTAGTGCCATTCTATAATAATGTCGGGGGGCACCAGCTGAAGTTCTCTGGGTGTTACCCTTTTTCCTTCTAATGGCATGTTATCACGAGGGAATAATTAAATATTATACCAGATAAACCTTCCATGGGAGCTGTTAATTGAGTAACACTATAGAAAGGTGCTAAGCTAAGTCGAGAAATCATCCTTACTATAGTGTTTAAGCAGCGAGATGGAATGGTTGTGGCCCGGAGGCTGACGTTGAATTTACAAGACCAAGCACAAATAACAGTGCGCTTATCTTGTGTCCCACTGTTATTGAAGACCATGCTTTTTTTTGTGTCGTGTAATATGAATCCAGCTATGTAGATGGGTCTTTCGGATTCTAGTTGTTTAGAATAAGCGGATGCAACCATAGAGTGTGTGTCCATCCAGCAGCATGCCGGTTTAACAGAATCAATGTAAAATCACCGAGAAGAAGACATTTGAGACTGCGTATAGACTTCATCCATCATGTAAACAAATTGTCATACAATGGAAAATGCATCGATTTCTTACTCTATCCAACTAAAAGGCTGATTGGAGGTGGTAACCTCAGCCACATCAGGCATCAGTACTTTCAAGCACGCCGCCTTTTTGTACATGACGATGCGTTGAGGTAGTTATATTCCAATCTGTTCACCATTGATGTCATCGCGGCGACAAATGGTTAGAGGGATGGAGATGCCTTATCATGAAACGGTGTCAAGCATTTTCACTAAGACCAATCAAGAATAGAAGGGGATTCTTTAGAGATAACTGACATCATGAATCTTATTTGGCAAATGATTAACTGTGGGACCAATGCTAATCCAGCATCAGTATGAATTACATTTACAAGGCCCATTGTATTAATCTAGGTTAAAGTCCTGAGAGTAAGAAAACACAGAGAGAGACTGTTGACATCAACAATTAAAATATAAAATCACAATTCTGTTACATAACAACAATGAAAGTGAAATCACTATCATAAATATCCAAGAACACACAAAATCCGAAACAGCAAAGAAGGGCATTCCAAAGGACAATTCAAGTAGGGTATGATAACATTAGGCAGAAAATATGCAACCAATTAAAGGGCGCTTCAAGCTGTCCGGCTCAAGAGTACAGTCATCCACATAACCTATCATACCGGGGAGGAAGAGATGGAGCGGAGGGGGAACAAGACCAAAGGTTGGGGAAAGGTGGAGGATGAGTGCGTGAGGAAGTGAAGGAACGACAAGCAGGAGAAAATGACACAGCGGGTGAGGGGGGAAGGGGAGGGTAGTGGAGCGAGAGCAATGGTAAATTTGGGCGGGGGGAGGTATCAAGGGCTCTGCCTGCACTTGAAGCGAGACAGCAACGTATCCTAATTCCGATACGCAATTTCTTTAGCAGGGAGAGAAATATTGATCATTTTGCCCAGGGATTAAAGGCAGAGGGGGAAGGAAAAAGCCACTTGGAAACATCGGCATTTGATTCATGAGGCGTTAAATTCGGCATGGTGGCATCGCCCTGTGGAAAAGTTTCACATTGATGAACAACTATTTCTGGTGGACATTTCAAGGCATTGCCAAGTGACTTTACGATACTGGAACGGTCGCTGGGTATATTGTGTAAATAAGAATCAGACATTTCAGGACTGACTGGGTACATGGCGCACACTCCGACGAACCAGTAGGGACAGGCTGCTTTGACCGGGTTTTTCGTTTGAATTTGAAGACGGGAGCTGTACGTTTGTTGCAATGGGCTGGTCCCTGTCATAGCTCTGGTTGCCCATTACCCGTTTCCGTGACCGGGTCACTCGAGTGGCCAGAAACTGAATATTTCCGTAACCAAGCGACAACCTCTGGCAGACAGGTGTGACCATCCATGTGAAATTGCTTTGACATCCTAAGATTTTGATCAACGTAATTTGTTTTCACATCAAAAACAGGCACCTTGTTTCCGGCACATAGAACATGCATGTGTCCTTTTTCCTCAAATTAATGAATTTCATAGAATAGTTTTCTCGGAATAACTGATCAGCATGTTTTGGCAGCAGAAAATCCTTGTTCAACCTGTCCAGAAGCTGCGACCAAAGCCTCCTGAACGTGTCTACAAGAGTGTCTGTGAAGGGCTGTCCCCCACATGCAATGCTACCCCGGTGCACATCCTCTCGTACTGCACAAGCTCTGAGGCAGCAGTGACGCAGTGCACCTTTGCCCCACTTGTGTACATGTGACACCCGCCTGTCCTGGCGCGTCTCAATAGTCTGAGGTTAGAATCCCCACAATGAAGTTACAATTTTGCCTTTCGGAAACGATCCTGAATTTTGGGGATTTGAGGGAGATGTCGTCAGAGACTGCTGTGATTACCTATGACAGGTGGAGTCATCTGACTGTCCCGTCATACTGGTTTTGTAGCGGTGACAGTGAACGGATTCGTCACAGCTGAGGGACAGTCTGTTCGTGGCACAGTAACACCACATGCTTAGTACACACGTCCGAGATTGTTCTGTTTTTTAGTGCTGCTGCGTGTGTATTTTTGATGACTTGAACAGGGACGTAATGGTGCTGACCCCAGTCTTACGGCTGAGTTCAAGAGGTGCTTTTGACGTCAACACACTGTCAATCAGCTTCGTTTGTTCTTTGAGCTAGTGCGTATGTGTTCACTAATCTTGTCAACGGTCAATTTTCTCCTGCATCGTCTGTTTAAAATCCCATGTTTGTCAATCTAGTTTAATACTGCATCAGGGTGTTGAGCTATATTCAACAGAATCATGAAAGAAAGAGTGCACTGTGCATTTCCTTAGCGCTGTGATTGTACTGGCATGGTGTGGTGGTCTTGTTTGGCAGTAGAAATGCCCATCTGTGTGTTGCGTCAGTCGACCAGTATTGGGCTGATCTCTGGGTAGTGTCAGTGTCATTTGGCGTGTTCGCTGGTAGTGGTCAGTGTCACTGGTAGTTGTGGTTCTCTGGGTAGTGGGTTCATGTCCCACGAGGTGTTGGTGAACTGGTATGGGGTCCGGCACTTTAGTGGGGTGCTCTGGGTAGGGGCAGTTCATGATTATGGTGTGTCGCTGGGGATGGCGCATGCTTTAGATTGTGTTTTTCTCTGGGGTAGTGGTCAGTTCATGGGTTTTTCTCAGGGGTAGTGGGTCAGTGTCATTGGTGTTGTGGTGCGCGTAGTCAGTGTCACGGTAGCTGTTTTCCTCTGGTTAGTGGGTCTTGTCACGGGAGTTTGTTTGCTCGGGTGTGAGGCCAGCTCCGCAGCTGTTTCTCTAGTGGGTCTGTTCACGCAGCCTGTGGACATCATGTTGACCGCACAGGCTGTGTATCAACAGTGTTCGACGCCGTGGTTTCTGGAAATGAACGTGGTGGCTCTTCGGCAAGGACTCAGTGATAACGGGCCTTCACACGAGTTCCGCATCGGCCTATGTCACTGTTTGGCATAGTCCTCGTGAGTAGCCCACGCCCAGTGCCTGCCCACACATGGTTGGCATCCCATGCCAAGCTTGATTTCCCCATTGCACACAAGATGTTTACTCAGTCGTTTGCCATGCCTCACACTAAAACTCATGGACTAAGCATGTGCCTGCACCCGGTTTTCTGTTTATGTGGTTTTAGGAAATAAAGTTTATTGTGAGCAGTGTTGCTGTGTCATGGCTTATAAACTGAACAAAATGTCCTTAGCTAAATTGTAGTTTGGAAACCTCCTCCACAGCACAGCGGTACTTTGATAACTTATTTCCCTCATCCCGTCGCCCATATAATTGACAAGGCTGACTGGTCAGTTAGTAGCGAAGAGCTAACCATCACCAAACAGGGAATTCTGAGTTGGGAACACGATAAGTTGTCGGTTTGTGTCAACGTGCTGTGTGGTGAGGTTGCGACTGAACTCGACAAACCTGCAGACTGCATCGTCAATTACTGTGGGACGACTTGACCATTTGGAGGGGGGGGGGGTGTTACATGTAGACGTACGCCATCCTGCCGTGGATGACTGATTACTGCAGGTGTACTGGTGAGGAAGAGTACAACATCTACAACACAGACAGGATGAGTGGGGATAACGGAACAAAGAATAGGTTGTCGAGGGCCATCTGATCGCCACCACAAAACTGATAACTGCGTTTACAGCCCACTGCTACACACACTGCCATGGACACGAACATCCCTCCCGTGTATGAACTTCAGGCCGCGCCGGGGGGGGCGGGGTCCTTCCATCGCAAGGGATCTGCGTACAGGGTACACAGATAGGCCACCTACGCCCAGGGAACTGCGTCAACAGGCTGAAGCAACAGGCTCTCGCCACTCGTCCGCAGCACAGCACAACACCACATAAACCCGTGAAGAAAGCTTTAGAGAATAGCAAATCTCACACTATATTTTCCCCCGTATAACACTCTAGTCAAATAGAAAAATCCGCTTCTGTCACATTAGCAATTTCAAGAAGCTAACCAGGCACTAAGTGTCAATTCTACACGGGAAAAAACTGAATAGATAGTAAACACGACCGCAAATAAAACAGACGCAGCAGCTCGGGAAAAACACGTCCACACCGGCGTCGGCAGAGATAGAGAAAGAGTGAGAGAGAGAGAGAGAGAGAGAGAAGAGAGAGAGAAGAGAGAGAGAGAAGGATATAAAGGGGACAGAGAGAGGACAGAAAGAGAAGGGACAGAGAAGGGGAAAGAGGAGAGGAGGGGAGACAGCAACAAAATTGATTAGAAGAGGGGACAGAGAGAGTTAAATTGAAGGACAGACAAAAGTGGACAAAGAAGGGAAGAGGGAGGAAGAGGGAGACCGAGGAAGAGAAGGATAAAGAGAGGACAGAGAGAACCAGTGATAGAGAGGTGACAAGAAGGAGAAGTCGGAGAGAGAGAGACAGCGAGAGAGAAGAGAGAATAGAGAAGACAGAAAGCGACAAGAGGAGAGATTGGTCAGAGAATGGAGAATGTCAAAGAAAAGAGATAACGAGAAGAGTGAAGGGACAAAGAAAGAGTACATAAAGGAAAGAGAGGAGAAAAAACACCTATAATGATAAAGAGAGAAGAGTAGGACAAGAGAGAGAAAGAAAATTCAAGAGGAAGAGTGGGGAAAAGTACAGTTGAAGAGGATAAAAAACAGATAGACTGAGAGAGTGAAAGAGAAGAAGAGAGAAGAGAGAAGAGAAGAGAAGTGACAGACAGGGAGAGAAGAGGAGAGAGAGAGAAGACCACCTAAGAGTAGGGGTGAAAAAAGAGGGACAGAGAGAAAGAGTGGACAAGATAGAGAGAACAAGGGGCACGAAATGAGAGAGAGAGAAGAAGAGAGAAAAGATAGAGAGAGGATAGAGAAGAGAATATGGACAGAAATAATATAACAGAAAAGAAGAGAGAGAAGTGGGGTGCAGAGAACAGTGAAGAGAAGTATAAAAGAGGAAATGAGAAAGAGAAGAGAAAAAGAAGATGAGAGATATGAGAGAGGAAGAGATGGGTTTATTTTACGTACAGCTAGTTTTTATTAATTGTACTGATTTAAATGGATGTATGTAAGTGATTAGTAGTTTTATGTGAAAATAACCTTACGTTTTGTAGAGTGTGGATATTAATTTGGCATGTCAGGGTGGCATTTGCACAGGGACTGTATTCAATTTTGTGGACTCAAGTCGGTGGGAAGGTGTGCCACCACTCATAAAGTTCTTATGAAAGAAAATTAATGTCCTTAAGGGAACGAAATGAGAGAGGATAGAGAGAGAGAAGAGAGGAGAGTAGAAGAGAGAGAAGAAGAGAAGAGAGAGAGAGAGAAGTGACTATTGAAAAGTGACAGAGTAAGCCGTGATGGCTTGCATCGCGTGATGGGATTTCCGGGGGGGAGAACCAAGTGGGGGGGGGTAGAAATGAAAGAGTCGGTTTCGTTTTTTCAGATATCCATCTTGTGGCCTGTATGTCTTGTCATTTTTACAGTATATGCTCCTACACTACGTCATATATAGGGAGGGGGGGGGGATTTAAAGTCTAATTACGCTTTGTGGGTAACACTATCCACCTCTGTCAAAAACAAAACTAAAAAGTCACTCTACAATAACACACCGGAAAAGCTTGCTGAAAGGGCATCTTTGAATCCCGACGCGACAAAGGCCCTCTTGAGGAAGCTCAGTTGATGAGGAAGTGCGTATTTCATTTCAATGCACTAAAGGGCAAACGTTGTCCATTTTGCATCAAGAGTGTCTATCGTTTTCTTTGGCATCAAGATGTCAACGTTTCTGCATCAATAGGCAAACTTTTTCTTGGCATCAAGATGTCAAAACGTTGCTTTGCATCCAAAGTGTCAAACGGTTCTTTGCATCAAATTCAAACGGTGCTTGCATCAAATGGCAAACGGTGTCGTTGCAGCAAAGTGTGTCAAACGTTTCGGTCCTTTATTGTTCTTGGCGTGAGTTGGTGTTTGGGATTGGTGTTGTCATTGCGCCT